>JAODUO010004454.1:0-12244 GCA_025642075.2 Ridgeia piscesae | reverse complement strand
AACGTTATGCACTAACGTTGTGGTAACGTTAAGCAATGGGGTCATGGTAACGCCCCCTTTTTAAATTGTTTTTTTTAAAAATTTTTAAAGGGAAAAACTAAAAAAAAAGGGCATATTTTATTTTTGTTTTTTAATTATTATTTTTTAAATAAATTTTCCCGGTAACCCACATATAACCTACATGTAACGTTACCGTTACATTAGCTGTTTGCTATGATGTATTTTATATTCGTTAAATACATATTAATAAACATATGATATGTAATGCACATCTAGGCATTTTCGATTTCAAAATGGAGACGAACTACGTTTGCTTTACCGTTCTTGCCCGGATGTAGCCGAGTAATCCTCACATGTCATTGTTGTTTCGACAGCAAGTTCAGTAGCGTCATTAGCGTTGGATCTATTAAAGATTACAATACCTGTGATTCCACGAGATGGTTTTTAAGAAACATGTCCCATAGTAAGTCTAAGCAACTGATTTGTCAACAACATGTCACCTGATCTATGGTGGGCAACAGAGCGTAATTACGGCTACCGAAGATGCATATAAAGAACCACTATGGCGCGACTGTTGTGACTGTAGTGACATGTTTATCGGCTTGCTGCAGTTTCCATAACGCATCGGTCTCAATTGCGGCATCCGTTAATTGTCGATAATTGTTCCTCGTGGAATTCAACTGGTTCACCTAGTGCGTGATTACGACACTGTCGTTGCATCACCGTCTAAGCATATCGTCACGTTGGCGTGCCGTGTTAATGGGAGAAAAGCGGTTTTTCTTTGTGATACATTATTGTCACAGCGAATAGTTATGCTTATCACAACACAAACGTTGTTAAACGGAAATTGTTAAACAGAAAGTGAAAGTTGGTGATAACGATATCTAGTGACAACAACTGCACGCAACTGTTCTCAAATGTTGGGCTGACTATTTTAATATATCAGATAGCACTGCCACAATTGGACCAGACATAACATTACAGTCACTCGATTTCGTTGGGCCATAAAAAAACCTTGTTGCTGTTACAATTGTGTTGTTGCAGAAATAAATGCTCACAGGCAAAAAATGGCGCGCCCCTTTGGGGTGGGGGGCCCCAACCAAACTTGGTCCCAAGGGCCCCCAAAATCGCTGGGGGGTTTTTTCAAAACCCGGGGGGGGGGGGAAAATTCCCCCGTAAACAAAAAAAAATGTTCGGGAATTTTCATTAGCTCTCGTTGAGATTTGTTTTTCGCATCTTTTTCTGCGTTTTATGTGCGTAGTATCATTTATACAGTAGAACGACTCCTGACCCCGATATGTAGAGTGTCCGGATATATGTTCGTCTACAAGGTAGGTTATCGTTTGCGATCTCTGAAATCAGCGTTCAGGGAACTGAACGCAAACAATTACGTAATTCGTCCTGGCTAAGCTGAACAGTCAGTCATGTGTTAGCAGATGTAGTGTCTTTAATTAAATGGTAAAAACTTCCATCGGTGCAGCAATATCGGATATTCTGTACACGTCAGTACTCGCGCATAACATATGACCGATTAACGCTAGAAAGTAATCTGTAATATTATCTGAATCGATTGCAGTAACGGATGGTCGGACTATGGCTAAACTTGAGGATTCTACTTGGAAGACAACCGCAGCGTTTCCACTCAAAACGCTACGCAGTGTGTGTAATTAATTTGTGCGTGATACATTAGGCGTTGTCGTGACGATTATGTGCCCAGGTATCATCGATTCTCAGCGTTATTGATGCCAAGTGAACCGTTTGCACAAACTGTTAGTTCCATGTGCAACACCGCGAGTCTAGATATGCCTCACGAACTATATATTTGGAAAAAATTTTTATGATTTTTTTTATGGCCATAAATTACAGATTTTATAATTAGGTTTCCGACGAAGGGCCGGCCCACCGACCCATCGAGGGCACGATCCGGGGAGATCGACGAGGACGATGACGACGACGACGAGCGAGAGCCGAGATCGACGACATCGACGACGAACCCGGGATCGACACACGACGACGGGCGAAACCCCGAACGAACGAAAGAAAGAAAAAAACGAACGAACGAAGAACGAATCAAAAAAACAAAAAACAACAACAAAATAAAACAACATAATAAATTAATCCTAAATTATGACTCTTTCCTAAAAGAAAGCAAGGAAAAAAATCCCTACACAATATCGTGAACTAGGACCTAGAAAAGTGATCACAGCGTAAGGACCGCTGAGGATTCTCTCCAGCATCCAATTTCGAAAACATGTTTTTGTTGTTTAAGGTGATGAAGAGTTCGGTCTAGTTTTTGGTCGACGGTGGGAAAAAGTCTACTTGCGAGGCTAAGCGTAATTGTTTTGTTCGTGGTAACTGTTTTCAGACAGCGTGAACGTCATTTGGATACAATACAATATAATAAAATTGCATTATCACGAAAGGGAAAACATTTTAAGCGTTCATAAAACACATAAATAAAATAGTAAAAAAACCCTTTTTATTTTTAAAAATTAACCTTAATACGATGATTATAACTAAAACTGTATTAAAAATAATTAACCATGCCCGCATAACATAATAAATACACAAAGGTTTAATGATTGTTACTTGCTAAGGAAGCCAGGGGTTTCGCTGAGAACCTAAACATGGCAATATGACAAGGCGTCCTACTGTTTGGGTTGTGATTTCAAAACCTTCGAGGGCAGAAGCGTATCCGGGGCAAATTAAATAGGCATTTATTATTGATCTTTTCAACCTCTTTTAACAGAATGGGAAGATGATTTTTCAAATGATGCTTAATGCGCTGAAATGTATCTTTTCATTCTGAAGGAAAAACCCCAGGAGAAAAGATTCTGATAACTATAATTTAAAACAGGGAAAAGATGGAAGATGTTTGTTTCATGGATGCGTAGCACTAATCCTCACAGATGATCAGATTATCTCTATTACGAACACATGTCTACGGCATGCAAACAGAGAAACCCCCCCAGATTACTCCCATTGTATAAACTGCCATTTAGCGAATCAGTAAAAAAGGGGTAAAGGGAAAAACAATATTAAAAGGGCGTAATCTCGTTAATTATTTATATCAGGTTAGTTAGTCAATAGTCACATTGACAACGTGCCCTCTGTGTGATTACTGGCATAACGATGTTCTAGGAAGTTGAGCGTCCTTAACGTATGCGGTAAAATTTTGCATCGTCGGTCATTCGTCCGATTAATTTACAAATACGTCCGGTAATGCGTCACTGGGAGTGGACTACTTCGTATATTGACGGGGCCGCGACGCCAAGGTCCCCAATGTCTGTCGGCAGTCGCGGCTAATATCGAAGTAACGACATTCCCACGGCGAGATGGGAATCGTCAGCCAGCAACACAGAGAATCACAGCGAATTATATAGTCATATAGGTCAAGTCACGCAACCGGCACAACTGGTCTGACAATTAACCTCATTAGTCGCTGTGCGTATTTTTTTGATTAAAAAAAAAGTAACATAAAGTTTATCTGATTTAAATTTTTCAATTGCGTGTATGTTTGGACTTTCCACCAATGAAATATTGTTTCCTTACATAATTTGAGTTGCTGATTGCACTTTAGCCAAGCTAATTTTTTAGTATTGAAGACCTTTGAAAACAGTGACCTTATTGCTGCTTAGATTCCGAAAAAAGGCCAATTGCGATATTTTTCATTTGCGTTGGTGTGGCAACGTGCGCTCCGTTGGGAGCGAGTCTTTCTACAGCATTTGCCGGAGGTGAACGACTCTTGGGAGATGCCTCCCTTTGTACGTCCGAGGAGGACGGTGTTTTGGGCGTGTATTAAAGACGCCAGACGTTGAGTAAGTTGGACGTGACGTGATCGTGTGGTCGACTCGACAGCGACACGGCTGAGTCTCGTTTTCGTCCCCATGAGACCATAGGTCGGATGCAATTTGCGCGCCGACTGTGAACCGGCAGCTCGTTTGGTAACGTGACGTACGAGTGCGCTAGGTGGATTGGTATGTGTTCCGGTGGATGGGGGCGGGGGTTGTTGGGCTTATCGCGTCCATGCAGTCACAGTCGACCCAGTCGAAGGTTGCTTGTGGATAAAAGGTTTTAAATCGGATTGTGATTCGTGACAATAGCAATTCGAGTGACCCACGGCGGTGGTCGCCTGGGTCTCACCGTGGGCGACAGAGCCGTTTGTTTGGCAAGGTGAACATCGCGACGTGGACGCTATCGGAAACCATTGCCGTCAAAAGACGGTGCATTCGATAAAGGCAAATCATACAGTTTTCTGGCGAAGGTAGGTTCAGTGTCGGTACGTAACGAAGTGCGTTTGCAGGGAAGTCGGACTGATGTGTGACCAAACGGATTCTATGGTTCTTTGAAGTGTGTCACTCAACTAATATTCCTTTTCACATAAGGGACATGTCTCACTGGATTTCATAGACGGATCCCATTCATTCACTGATGGTAGTGTTTGACATTATCCCAACAATTTATCTTTAGATCAACTTGTATAATTAAATGGCAGCGTGCGCACCGGTGGCGTAATAACTACTTGAAAAACATTCTGATGCATTTTCCTTGGTTCGGCGGGGAGGAGATATATCAGCAACACGTTGTTTTTGTTATGTTAAAGAGACGTGTAGTCCTTGAACAAATAATTTGTTGTCCTGACGGAATTGTTGCGAAACCTACCTTGCGGCCACGGTTTCCAGTTAGGGAGTTGGCATACTCTGGGCATCTGATACGTTGTGCCTTTTGTAAAGTACGTTTCCATGCCAAGAATGTAATTTTGATGGGTATTTTCTGATAAGTAAGTCGAACCTTTAATTAGTTACTTCAGTTTTCCAACGCTTGCTATGTCGTCCTTGGTCTGGCGTTGTCACACAGCAATTTCCCCGGTCTCCCAAAATAAATCCTTTCCCCCCTTTTCCCGGGGGTTTTTCCCCGGCAGGGGTTTTCCCTATTTGGATATCCGAAACCCCAAAACTTGAACCGGGGGAAAAATGGGCCGGGGGTTAGGGGGAAGGTTGGCCCGGGGGCCGGGATTTTTCCCGGTTTACGTGGCCATCAAAAGAAACGAACCCATGGCCAAAAAATTTAAATAAAACCGGGAAAAAAAAATTCCCAACAACACTTTCCCGGTAAAAACCCCAAAGGTTTGGGGGCTCCCCTGGGGAAAAAAAGAGCCTTTTTTGGCAAGGGTTAACATGGCTTTTTCCCCCGTAAAAGGGGTTTGCCAACGTTTTCGGCAAGGGTTTTAAATTAAACCCCCGGTTCCCCGTCGGGTCTTTGAAAAGGGAAAGTCGGGACTTAATTTTGAAAAAAGGACATGGTTCTTTGAAATTGTTTTTTTAAAAAATTTTCCCTTTTTTTTCACTGGGGGAAATTTTTTTAAAACCTTGGATTTTCAAAACCGGCCCTTTCTTTGGGGTATTTTTAAATTTCCCCAACAATTTTTTTAGAAAAACCCTTGTATAAAAATTGGCGGGGTTTTTGCCCCCGGGTGGGTAAAACTCCTTGGGAAAACCCTTTTTAATCCCAGCAAACTTTTTAGGTTTAAAGGTGGGTTTGGGAGATACAACAACAAAAATTTTAATGTTCCGTTTATCCCCGGTGGTTAATTGGTTGAAATTAAAGGACGTACAAAAAGCCCTTTTAAACAAAAAAAAATTTAATGAAGCGGGTAATGGGAAATTTAAGGGGGTTAAAAACCAGCGGGTTTGGGAAAAAGGGCCAATTTTGGGGAAAATTGGCAAACTTGGGAAACTTTTACTTTGGTCCTTTTGTAAAGATTTTTCCCTCCCAAAGGTTTGTAATTTTGATGGGAAATTTTCGGGGAAAAGGAAGGGCGGCCCTTTAATTTAGTTTATTTAAGTTTTCCCAAAAACGCTTCAAAAGTTCCCCGTTTTAAAAAAAACGATCAGAATTCCTGAGTTGCCCCCCTCGGGGCACCCAAAAATTTTTAAAAAGGGAAAATTTAAAATTCCAAGGGTCCCCTTTGGGTTTTTCCCCCTTAAACCCCAGGCGGGAAATTTCCCCCAAAAATGTGGTCTTTAAAAATTTTGGGAAACCCATTTTTTCCCTTAAAAATCCAAAATTCTTTCCAATAATGAAAGGTAGGGGATAGGAAAGGGGGGTCAGTCTTTAAAATCATTAAAATTTTTATGACTTAAAAAAGTTTTTGGGGAAAGAAGAGAAACCGAGGTTTTCGTTTTTCAAAAGGGGTTAACCATTTGTCCGCTCTCTTGCATTAGAAAACACATGGTTATCCCTTTTGTAAAAACGACACCTCGTTAACAATACTACTTATCAACGTGAACGTTTTTTAATGTCATATATTTTACTGATTTTAAGCACTGACCCATTTCCTCGGATGCACTACGGTTTCATTATTGTGTATGAATATACTTGTGATTTCTACGGATTACTGGGATCTACCAAACTTGGTTACTGACCACATTTGCGGGAAATTGCCGCAAGCGAAACCGGGTTTATCAAGTTATGTTTACCAAAGACGAGCAATCAATACATTAGAATGTCTATAGACTCCAATAGCATTGTGCAACCTGGTGTGCCACACCGGAGAACAACCAATGGGGACGTCGGACTTAGAGTACTTTAAAATATTGCTGCAGAGAGGCGAGACGTCGATGTAGAGATTGCTGATGCGTGTGACAACGCCAGACCAAGGACGACATAGCAAGCGTTGGAAAACTGAAGTAACTAATTAAAGGTTCGACTTACTTATCAGAAAATACCCATCAAAATTACATTCTTGGCATGGAAACGTACTTTACAAAAGGCACAACGTATCAGATGCCCAGAGTATGCCAACTCCCTAACTGGAAACCGTGGCCAAGCCAAGCGTAGGTTTTTCAGGCAATATCAAACTTTACCCGATCAGCAGACATAACATAGATTCATTATCGTTCAACAGGAGGACGCTTATTCACATGTACGTCTCTCATACAACCACTCACACCACCGCCATACCACAGGACACATCACAGATGTTGTGCTCTGTATAGTATCTCCTCACCCAGCCTGAAAGCCTAACAGCCTAAGACAAATGCATCAGAATGTTTTTCAAGTAGTTATTACGCCACCGGTGCGCACGCTGCCATTTAATTATACAAGTTGATCTAAAGATAAATTGTTGGGATAATGTCAAACACTACCATCAGTGAATGAATGGGATCCGTCTATGAAATCCAGTGAGACATGTCCCTTATGTGAAAAGGAATATTAGTTGAGTGACACACTTCAAAGAACCATAGAATCCGTTTGGTCACACATCAGTCCGACTTCCCTGCAAACGCACTTCGTTACGTACCGACACTGAACCTACCTTCGCCAGAAAACGTTGGTCGAAGAGCCACTTTGACGCCAATGTTATCGAATGGTCCATCGACTGGTCATTTTTGACGGACGCGAAATTGTGTATTCCGTATTTGATCGGCGTCCACGTCGCGATGTTCACCTTGCCAAACAAACGGCTCTGTCGCCCACGGTGAGACCCAGGCGATACCACCGCGCCTCTCGTGGGGTCACTACGAACTATTGCTATTGTCACGTTGAATCATAACAAATCCACGTTTATAAACTACGTCTTTTATATCCACGAGAGAACAGTTACCCTTCGACTGGGTCGACTGTGACTGCATGGCAGTCGCGATAAGCCACAACAATCTCCTCATCCAGCCCGAACCATCTCACCGGAAGCACATACACAATCCACCTAGCGGCCACTTCGTACGTTGCACGTGTTTCACACCAACACAGAAGCTGCCGGTTTCACAGTGGCGGCGATTTCGGCGCTAAAATTCGCATCCGACCTATGGTCATTGCATGGGGACGCGGACACGAGAGCTCGAGCCGTGTCGCGTGGTCGTTGGTTCTGTCACCACAGGTCGACTCCACGGTCAGCTGTCTCAACGTCTACTCCAAGGCGTCGTCGGCCGCTCTCTCAAGTACCGACGACCGCAGTCGATCGATACACCGTCCCCGTCCTCGGCGACGTACCAGGGCAGGCTGACGGGCGATCTCCGTACACCTCGGAGTCGTTCAACCTCCGGCAAATCGCTGTAGAAAGACTCGCCTCCAGCAAGACACGGCAGCGTCACGCGTTGGCGAACACAACCAAAACACGAAATCGGGAAAGGGAAATATATCCGCAATTGCGCCGCTTTTGGAGGTTCTGTTCGCGCTAAGCGCAGTCGTAAATGAAAATAGGGAGTCGCACATCGTTTGCGTCCGATTATAGAGTGGCGCTGTCCGGTTAAGTCAATCACGGTATTCCAGCTGCTTCTGTGCCGTCTCTCAGCACGTGCAATCAGGTTCAACGTTCAAAGGTTATGTCAAGTGAAACCAATCCAGTTCGCTGCGATTGGTGGAAATTGTCGCAAACGATACACGCAATCTGGAAAAATGTATTTTAATATACAGATAAACTTTTGGGATGCTTACTTTTTATTTTAAAGGTGCAAGGGAAAAATATTCGCCACAGCGACCTAATGAAGGTTTATTATTTGATCTGATTTGACCAGTTGTGCCGGTTGCGTGACTTGACCTATATGACTATATAATTCGCTGTGATTCTCTGTGTTGCTGGCTGACGATTCCCATCTCGCCGTGGGAATGTCGTTACTTCGATATTAGCCGCGACTGCCGACAGACATTGGGGACCTTGGCGTCGCGGCCCCGTCAATATACGAAGTAGTCCACTCCCAGTGACGCATTACCGGACGTATTTGTAAATTAATCGGACGAATGACCGACGATGCAAAATTTTACCGCATACGTTAAGGACGCTCAACTTCCTAGAACATCGTTATGCCAGTAATCACACAGAGGGCACGTTGTCAATGTGACTATTGACTAACTAACCTGATATAAATAATTAACGAGATTACGCCGACTTACATGCACGCTAATTAGCCAGTTGCCCTGCTCTCGTTTTTCAGCCGGAGTCTGCCTTCGTTATACGTGGATGGCGCTCTCCGCTAAATGGCGACGTTTATACAATGGGAGTAATTCTGGGCGTTACTCTGTTTCGCATAGCCGTAGACATGTGTTACGTAATAGAGATAATCTGATCATCTGTGACGTATTAGTGCTACGGCATTGCGCGATAGAATCGAGACATCTTCCATCTTTGTCCATGTTTTATAAGTTATAGTTGTATCAAGAATGCTTTTCTCTTCTCTGTGGGTTTTTTCCTTCAGAATGAAAAGTATACATTGCAGCGCATTGTAAGCATCAGTTTGAAACAACTCACTCTCACTATTCTGTATAAAAAGCAGGTACTCCGAAAAGCCACTCGAATAATAAATGCCAATACTCATATTTTGCACGAAGAATACATGCTTCTGCTCTCGTCCAGAAGGTTTTGAAATATCACAACCAAAACAAGTAGGACGCGCTTGTCAATCATTGCCATGTGTGTACGGCTTCTCAGCGACAAACACCTCTGACGGTTCCTTGAGCGACACGTAACAATCATTAAGTGCGCTGTCTGCTGTATTTATTATGTGTGATGCGAGACCACTGGTATAATTATTGTTTAATACATCAGACTTTTTAGTTTATATTATTCTATCGTGATTAAGGTGTGGGAACTGTTTTACTAATGTATTAATATATGTAGTTTTTCTACTATTTTATTTATGTGTTTTATGAACGCTTAAAATGTTTTCCCTTTCGTGATAATGCAATTTTATTATATTGTATTGTATCCAAATGACGTTCACGCTGTCTGAAAACAGTTACCACGAACAAAACAATTACGCTTAGCCTCGCAAGTAGACTTTTTCCCACCGTCGACCAAAAACTAGACCGAACTCTTCATCACCTTAAACAACAAAAACATGTTTTCGAAATTGGATGCTGGAGAGAATCCTCAGCGGTCCTTACGCTGTGATCACTTTTCTAGGTCCTAGTTCACGATATTGTGCTCACGGATTCTGTTTCCATTGCTTCTGGAGGTCAGATGTCCGATATTTAGCGCTATTTAAGTGTTATTATTGTTGTTGTTATTATTGTTGTTGTTATTATTGTTGTTGTTATTCGTTCGTTCGTTCGTTCGTTCGTTCGTTCGTTCGTTCGTTCGTTCGTTCGTTCGTTCGTTCGTTCGTTCGTTCGTTCGTTCGTTCGTTCGTTCGTTCGTTCGTTCGTTCGGTACGGTCGGTCGGTGGGTTTTCCGGTCGGTCGGTCGGTCGGTCGGTCGGTCGGTCGGTCGGTCGGTCGGTCGGTCGGTCGGTCGGTCGGTCGGTCGGTCGGTCGGTCCGGTCGGTTCGGTCGGTCGGTCGGTCGGTCGGTCGGTCGGTCGGTCGGTCGGTCGGTCGGTCGGTCGGTCGGTCGGTCGGTCGGTCGGTCGGTCGGTCGGTCGGTCGGTCGGTCGGTCGGTCGGTCGGCGGCCCTTCGGTGGTTTTTGGGTTCGGTCGGTCGGTCGGTCGGTCGGTCGGTCGGTCGGTCGGTCGGTCGGTCGGTCGGTCGGTCGGTCGGTCGGTCGGTCGGTCGGTCGGTCGGTCGGTCGGTCGGTCGGTCGACGACCTCTGCGTGCGGAAACCTCACACGTGTACGTCAGAAAGTCGTGTGGAGGAGTTTCCCGATCAAAAGAAGCCATACGAAAAAATCATAACAATTGTTTCCAAATATATAGTTCGTGAGGCATATCTAGACTCGCGGTGTTGCACATGGAACTAACAGTTTGTGCAAACGGTTCACTTGGCATCAATAACGCTGAGAATCGATGATACCTGGGCACATAATCGTCACGACAACGCCTAATGTATCACGCACAAATTAATTACACACACTGCGTAGCGTTTTGAGTGGAAACGCTGCGGTTGTCTTCCAAGTAGAATCCTCAAGTTTAGCCATAGTCCGACCATCCGTTACTGCAATCGATTCAGATAATATTACAGATTACTTTCTAGCGTTAATCGGTCATATGTTATGCGCGAGTACTGACGTGTACAGAATATCCGATATTGCTGCACCGATGGAAGTTTTTACCATTTAATTAAAGACACTACATCTGCTAACACATGACTGACTGTTCAGCTTAGCCAGGACGAATTACGTAATTGTTTGCGTTCAGTTCCCTGAACGCTGATTTCAGAGATCGCAAACGATAACCTACCTTGTAGACGAACATATATCCGGACACTCTACATATCGGGGTCAGGAGTCGTTCTACTGTATAAATGATACTACGCACATAAAACGCAGAAAAAGATGCGAAAAACAAATCTCAACGAGAGCTAATGAAAATTCCCGAACATTCTGTTTACGTATTCCAGATTGATCGCAGCGATGGCTGCACAGTTGTTGGCCCACCAGCGCGCGCCATTTGCCCGATCTTCCGGGACGTGACATCGACCAGACGACATGCAGCATTCCCGCCTTTGGCGCGAAGTGCCTCGATATGGCAGCGTCGGTTTAATTTCGTTTGACGAATGGGACTGCGCGGCCCCGGCGGTAAAGTCAGTCGGCTTGTTGTCGCGTAAACGCCGCGTACGACATAAGCTGGCGGATTTTGGTAAATAAACGCTGAATAAGTGAGGTTGCTGTGAGCATTTATTTCTGCAACAACACAATTGTAACAGCAACAAGGTTTTTTTATGGCCCAACGAAATCGAGTGACTGTAATGTTATGTCTGGTCCAATTGTGGCAGTGCTATCTGATATATTAAAATAGTCAGCCCAACATTTGAGAACAGTTGCGTGCAGTTGTTGTCACTAGATATCGTTATCACCAACTTTCACTTTCTGTTTAACAATTTCCGTTTAACAACGTTTGTGTTGTGATAAGCATAACTATTCGCTGTGACAATAATGTATCACAAAGAAAAACCGCTTTTCTCCCATTAACACGGCACGCCAACGTGACGATATGCTTAGACGGTGATGCAACGACAGTGTCGTAATCACGCACTAGGTGAACCAGTTGAATTCCACGAGGAACAATTATCGACAATTAACGGATGCCGCAATTGAGACCGATGCGTTATGGAAACTGCAGCAAGCCGATAAACATGTCACTACAGTCACAACAGTCGCGCCATAGTGGTTCTTTATATGCATCTTCGGTAGCCGTAATTACGCTCTGTTGCCCACCATAGATCAGGTGACATGTTGTTGACAAATCAGTTGCTTAGACTTACTATGGGACATGTTTCTTAAAAACCATCTCGTGGAATCACAGGTATTGTAATCTTTAATAGATCCAACGCTAATGACGCTACTGAACTTGCTGTCGAAACAACAATGA
>JAODUO010004452.1:0-11104 GCA_025642075.2 Ridgeia piscesae | reverse complement strand
TTAAAATTTGACTTGAAAGTTCTCGTGAATAATTTAGACTTGATGATTACCGGTTGTAAACCAGAATGTTGTAATAGCTGAAATGTAATAATCTTTACTGACAAGAAAATTGTCGAATCGGAACGGGCATGATGAGGTATATTGCAACAATATGGATCTGAAAAATAAATGTGTAAAAACCATAAGCCAATTTTAAGAATACCATTGTCACCAACCCCTGCAGCTGACGACTCCAAATTTAATAATGGTCGTGGAAAATCCTGACCTTTGGGGCCTGAAAAGAAAAAAAAGAGGCATAACATCATGGGGAACTTAGCATACAAGCCCGGGACAACTCTACCACATACTTTTAGTCAATCATTAATTTACTTGCAGTTATGCAATATTAGAACAAGCCAATAATTGTAAAAAATTTCTTGGCAATCATTACTTACATAAATGTAGAAACAATCATATTGAATTGTGATAATTTACATGGATTTAGCACTAAATTGGAGAACTTGGTAGAAACTTGCGTATATACAGTTATTCTATCAGACTCCTGGACAAGTATTCAGTATACCACAGGTTGCCAGGTTGGAAATAAATTTGTGGTGATGTACAGATTGTAACCGGGGAACATCGGGTGTACTAAACTAATTACATTGAAGATTTAGTGCTAATGAAATTAATATTTGCTCAACTACTTGTTAAAGCGTACTCATTTCATGCCAATATTCACACGTTCAGATTACCAATACTAAATTAGCTAGTCATTGGTTTGAAACTACGCGCATTTTAAATGATAGTTCCCACCGCATGCACAATGTTGGAGTATAACTTAACTTTGTAGTTAATCTCAAATAACCCCCTTGAAATTCCCCAGTTTTGAATTTAAAAATTTTATTATTTCGATTGTTCTCACATTATGTAGATGGTAAATTTTCTGTTAACTTTAAGAGATATAAGCTCTGTAGTTTATCGATGGTATTAAATTTACGTAGAAAGTGGAAATATTGGATGGCGCCATTGTCAATTGTAATCAATATTTTAATCAGCGTGTTGATCTTTGTGCTGATAGTACAGTCACGAAATAAAGCTGCATTTGATTTGTAGACAATTTTGAATTGCCGCATTTGATTGCCACTGGGCCAGTCAATTTAAAAACCCATAAAATGGCATTCGGGGATTTTTATTTTAAATGACAAATTTTGACACTCACAGGTTTTGTTAAAAACCCGGGTTAAATATATTAATTTTAAAGGGTACATGGGTTTTTAAGTGTGTATTTTTAAGGGCATTGGGTTCACTCCACATTGATGTGGAACATCCCTTACACGACAGCCAGCATTTGAATCAACCTAATTAAATTGAAGGACGGTTTTGTTCTGCCGCTTGGGCCCTTGAAAGTATACGGCTTTTAAGGTTCAGGGTGAAAGTATATGCAGTTGAACAAATTTTTCCCTTTTTGGGTTTTTAAAACACCGTTGAGGCGTGTATGAGTATGTTCACAAGTCTGCCAGATCTTTGTGTAATGTGAAGAAGGGGCCCCTTAAACCAATCTCTATTTAAAACCAGCATGGTAAATTCCCCAAATTTTGAAAAAAGGGGAATATCTTTTTAAATTTGGGTTTGGGGGTTCCCAACTTTAGGTAAAATGGTTTGCTTTTTAGCATACTCTATCTTTAGTTTGAATTACAGGTAGACTGATTGATCTGTCAGCAACAATTGTAGGTTCATCAAAATCAAATGAGCACTTGAACCCTTGCGAACTGATTATAGATATCGCTTAAAATACAAACTTTAGACAATTTACATGTATGTGGGAACAACCGTTTAATAGTTTCACTTCACAATGATTTTAACTCACTGGGTTTAAGTCATGCATTGTTTTAAGACATCTCTTCATACCAAAATATTGAAGCAGCACGTGTGTGATCATAATGCGCAACAATGCCTAATATGTTGTAAATGCTCTAGGTGACAGTAAGCCATGTTGATTGTAGGGCGCGTAATTGTAAGACATCACACGTCTGCTTTATGGCAAGTGGGTACTATAAGGTTGCAGTAGAATCTTCATAAGATGCCTTTTGATGTTGCAGTGCTCTGTGTAAGCCGTCACTAGAGTACATCAGCAAACAGTTGTTTTGGACCGACAACAATCCCCTTTGTGAACGGCACAGATGATACAACCGTCCGCCATTAGTACTTCGTCATACAGGAAGTTTCTCTACCAGATTAGCAAATGTCATTTACTACACTAATCACCATCCGTACCCTGCAATCCATGTAAATGTATTCACCTACCTTACCAGAATTGTGATTGCAACTAAACGGTACAACTGTTGAAACTTGCAATCTAAATTTTGGGAAAATATGACTTTAAAGAAATTTTAATTCACATGTTATTTTTTTATAAATCGTCCATTTAATTTGTAAGTTCAGAACCTTCTTTTGCTTAATCTGTGTCACGCCTATCACATAGTCACAACTTAATTAAACAAACTGGAGATGACGGTCGGATTGTCCATGTTTTTAAAATTAAGGCTTCCCTTTTACTCAAATGTTAATTTTTTAAAATTCAATTTTGGTCATTTCCCTCATTAACTGTCCAGGGTCCGCATACGTTTTGTGCACTACAAATCTTTTTAAATGTCTGAGCTAATTTGACATTTTCTTATTTTATTACTGGTATCTTTTCATGCATGTGCTAATTCATGCTACAAAAATTTTATAAGTCAGATAGAATATAAATAAATGCATTTCTCCAGGTACATAAGATTTTATGCAAAAATTTTAGTTTCCCATTTGGGAAATTGAAAAAAATAACAATTTTAATTAAAAATTTTGGTTTTAGTTGTTTTGTTAGGGAAAAAGATTCTGGATCCCCTTTGGGATTTTGTTGGGGAAATTTGTTTTTTTAAAAAAAAAAAATTTTTTTAAAAAACGTTAGTACAGCAGGCAAGTTCACACCAGGATTAGCAGAAATATGTAACATTTACTACACTATAATCAATCCAGGTCCTGGTACCCTGGCAATCCTGATATAAATATATTCACCTATCTGTGATCCACGGGCTTGCTGAATTATTCACTAACTAGTACTAACTACCTGTTCTACAAAATTCTACCAAAGTCTACAATTTCTGAGAGCAATATAAATCCTATGGTAAGTATTTATTCACATATTCGAATGTAATGATTTGGTTTCTTGTTTAATTGTTAATTAGTAAATGATTTACCTCTCAAGAAACCTTTTTTCTTTATTTTCCATATAATTCTGCTGCCTCTTACAGCCTTCTTCAGCATACTGAATGTCACATGACTTACATCATATGACACAAACTGGAGCATGACCGGTGGGAGTTCTTGTCCAATGTCTCTGTTTAAAGCTAGCTTCCCCCTGTGTATGTTGATGGCCTCTTTGATTTTTCTTCTGTGCCAGTTCTCTTCAAGGTCTAGGATTTTTACATCTTTCATTGAACACTGGTGGCCTATGTTCGCTTACTGCTGACAGGGGTTGGTGACACAATAGGTGTTCTTTAAGTTGTGTGCCCAGTGGTCTCGCTGTTTCCCCTATGTAGTGTTGGTCACAGTCCAGGCATTGGATGTCATATATCACCCCACTCATTGCCGCTTTGTCTGTTTGTCTTTCGAAAAAAGTTTCTTGAGAGGTAAATCATTTATTAATTATTTATTCACAATTATATAAAGGCAGTGCATGGTTTAAGAAGACCAGGAAAATCATATCAAACTAAATCAAATTTTCATCCGAACTTGCAATAAAGGTTCTTGGTTTAAAACTTTGCAGGATAGATGTCAGTGGACTCGTGTATTGTGGGAAACTTTATGGAATGTGTACTCTGGATGACTCAAGGGTGATGATGCAGTAATATGATGTAGTAACAACTACATGTTTTTATACCATGAATCATATAAAATGAGTGTGTTTAAAACAGAAGAAATCAGAGTGTGCCAGTATCCATGTTGTCCACTTCATCTCTATAGAAGTATATTCCAGTCAAAATGACATGAGACAGGCAGCAAAGTTATACATACAGTACATTTACAGCTATATCAGAGTATATCATGGTCACCATGAGTCTCAATTCTCCAAGAACAAGACTGAGTTCTCTCAGACAGAAGCACTCAGCTCTACAATCAATGTGCAGACTATTCTGTGACATAATTCTGTAACCTCCAGGCACTCACACTGGTGTGAACAGGCATTATGTAAGAGGCTTACATGTCTCACCCGTGCCAGTCTAGTCCATGCTGACATGTGTCAGGCCCAGCAGAAACTACAACAGACCTTGGAATGCAGCAAACTGTCTACGCCTAGACATGTGGTATAAATCCACCAACACTAACAATGCTCACACAGAATCAGTATTCCTCACACACCAACAGGTTGCAACATTACCTTCCTATCACTGTTGTGGTAATGCAAGTCAAACTATGGCGAGTTCAGCCAACACAATGCCAGCATCACACAGCTGTATAATGTAAAACTAAGTTAACGCTTATTCGTAGTAAAGATACAATAATGCAATTTCGATGAAAAAAAATCTTGTTTTGTGGTTAATATAATATGTAATATTATTTCATATCAAAATATGCAGTTAACAGGCTATGACAAGCTGCGCCTCATTATATGTAATAGGTCATTTTGCATCTTCCCATATTTATCACCTGGGACTATAACAGACAAAAGGATTTATATAAAAGCTCCCAAGAGAATTGCAGTAGTATTGATGTCTTACTTGAGCATGGAACTAATAAATAATTTAGTAACAAGATCCTACAGTTAAACATGGTGAACAAACAAGACGTCTAGAATAAAAAGTTATGTTAGTTAAATGTTATTCAGCTTTATGACATATACGAAATGCTACTGCAATAACATTTACTGGTTGTCATTTTGTGTTGTCACAAGTACCCTCATTGCCATATCAGTTAATTCATACTCAGTAACACAGATACGATGCATAAGTTCCAAGCCCATGCTACCTAGTGTAGATACTAGCAGTGATCTAGCAACAGAGACAGTGCCACCTACGGGAGCCAGTGTGACTGGTAGGAGAAGACCCCGGCTGGTGGAGCCTCAGTCTCCAGCCAGTGCAGTTGGTCGGAGAACAGGCCGGCAGTGGGTGGGATGCCTGTCGTCATCTGCATGCGCACAAGCCGGGTCTGAAACAACTTGTTCCTGTCCAGCTGCGACACAGTCTGTGACCTGCCTTCCCTGCGCATTCTTCCTCAACGACAGATAGACAGCCAGACAGACAGCCAGCTGACAGGAAGTCTACAGCGCGTCTGTGTTCACACTGGTCACACTGCTATTGCACAACGTATTCCAAGCACCGCATCCATAATAATCCATGCATGTTTTTGATCCACAATTCACGACAGGCTCCGAATGTTTGCACGCAATGGAATTAATAAGGAGACCTTCGCCGGAGCTGAAACAAATTAATCCTGCGACTGTTCGGCATGGATTATCAATGGTTTCTTATGAACTGTACGAGTGGCTGCCACTCAAGCCTGCCAGCCATCTGTGCTGCAAATGTAAAGCTCTCAACGTTCCAACTGGCTTCAAGCATGTTTGTGTGATGGTCGATCGCGACTGCATGTAAGTGACAAGGCCACACTGACAAGGTGGAGTTGCTGCATGCGTACACACACTCATACAGCGTTATCTTGCTTGCCATCCACACAACGTCATTATTTATTTACACACTTTGTTGTTGCATTGTCTGTATATCTGCCACTTGTACTTGAGAACAAAATGTTGTCTACTACCCATGCTGATTAGACAGAGGCAATAATGGCAGTGGCTGCTAATGACATGCTGTGGTCTCACACAAAAAGTACACCAACTGAAAGGATCCTGATGAGACTGTTACTGGTGCTATGACTGTAGTCAGTACAACATTCTCACTTGATTCTTCAAGCTACTACCAGGACCAATAACTAACCTTTGTCCCTTCTCCACAAAGGCTCATGCGAACCAAACAAATCAAAGCAGATTATTCTCAGAAACCTTTCACAGAAGATCCACTAATAATCAGTTCCCTTGACACTGGTGGACTAATTACATGTACCGCTGCAGTGCTTTCTAAAACTGACCAACCTTAAACCACATTTGGACTGCAAATCCACCAATACGTTCAGTGAATTATGCATGAGCCGTTTCATTACTGGACTATATTTGCTGTTCACATCAGGTGTTTGCTGGTGGTTGAATGGCCCCCAGCTGCTCTCATCAATCACGCTGTAGCGATATCGACCTTGCACTAATTTCATACCAATATAGCAACAGTGAAAGTGGAAAAGTAACAAAAATAAGTAGTTTAAGAAAATAGTATTGAAATGAAAATATCAGAACTATCCAGTAAGATAACTTGAATGAAATAATCAGAAACAGAACAGCAACACAAGCAGAATAAGTTTTGTATTTAATATCTTAATGTGCCAGTCACTGTGCTGCAAACACATTTATGGACATCACAGATAAATGTGCCTGTACAACCAACTCAATTTATTTCACTTCAATTGCCCCTTTTTTTTAACAAAAACCAAAAAAACAAAAAATTTTTTCTTTTTAAAAATTTTGTTTTTGGGTGTTCGAAAATTTGTGAAAAAAATAATAAAAAAAACCCTTCAAAAAAAAAGTTTTAAATTTTAAGAAATTAAAAATTTTAAAGGTTTTGCCCCTAAACCAAAATTTGTTTTTGAACTTTTTGTAAAAAAAAACAAAAATTTTATTTCATTTTTTAAAAATTTCAAATTTTTTGGCCAAAAAAAAAACCCCAACAATTTTACTAATCGAACACAAACAAATTACAAGAAAAAAGTGTTGTGTTAAAAGCAATTGAAGTGAAATAAATTGAGTTGGTTGTACAGGCACATTTATCTGTGATGTCCATAAATGTGTTTGCAGCACAGTGACTGGCACATTAAGATATTAAATACAAAACTTATTCTGCTTGTGTTGCTGTTCTGTTTCTGATTATTTCATTCAAGTTATCTTACTGGATAGTTCTGATATTTTCATTTCAATACTATTTTCTTAAACTACTTATTTTTGTTACTTTTCCACTTTCACTGTTGCTATATTGGTATGAAATTAGTGCAAGGTCGATATCGCTACAGCGTGATTGATGAGAGCAGCTGGGGGCCATTCAACCACCAGCAAACACCTGATGTGAACAGCAAATATAGTCCAGTAATGAAACGGCTCATGCATAATTCACTGAACGTATTGGTGGATTTGCAGTCCAAATGTGGTTTAAGGTTGGTCAGTTTTAGAAAGCACTGCAGCGGTACATGTAATTAGTCCACCAGTGTCAAGGGAACTGATTATTAGTGGATCTTCTGTGAAAGGTTTCTGAGAATAATCTGCTTTGATTTGTTTGGTTCGCATGAGCCTTTGTGGAGAAGGGACAAAGGTTAGTTATTGGTCCTGGTAGTAGCTTGAAGAATCAAGTGAGAATGTTGTACTGACTACAGTCATAGCACCAGTAACAGTCTCATCAGGATCCTTCAAAATGTGTATTGTGTGACGCATGCAGCAACTCCACCTTGTCAGTGTGGCCTTGTCCCAATCAGTGCGATCGACCATCACACAAAATGCTTGAAGCCAGTTGGAACGTTGAGAGCTTTACATTTGCAGCACAGATGGCTGGCAGGCTTGAGTGGCAGCCACTCGTACAGTTCATAAGAAACCATTGATAATCCATGCCGAACAGTCGCAGGATTAATTTGTTTCAGCTCCGGCGAAGGTCTCCTTATTAATTCCATTGCGTGCAAACATTCGGAGCCTGTCGTGAATTGTGGATCAAAAACATGCATGGATTATTATGGATGCGGTGCTTGGAATACGTTGTGCAATAGCAGTGTGACCAGTGTGAACACAGACGCGCTGTAGACTTCCTGTCAGCTGGCTGTCTGTCTGGCTGTCTATCTGTCGTTGAGGAAGAATGCGCAGGGAAGGCAGGTCACAGACTGTGTCGCAGCTGGACAGGAACAAGTTGTTTCAGACCCGGCTTGTGCGCATGCAGATGACGACAGGCATCCCACCCACTGCCGGCCTGTTCTCCGACCAACTGCACTGGCTGGAGACTGAGGCTCCACCAGCCGGGGTCTTCTCCTACCAGTCACACTGGCTCCCGTAGGTGGCACTGTCTCTGTTGCTAGATCACTGCTAGTATCTACACTAGGTAGCATGGGCTTGGAACTTATGCATCGTATCTGTGTTACTGAGTATGAATTAACTGATATGGCAATGAGGGTACTTGTGACAACACAAAATGACAACCAGTAAATGTTATTGCAGTAGCATTTCGTATATGTCATAAAGCTGAATAACATTTAACTAACATAACTTTTTATTCTAGACGTCTTGTTTGTTCACCATGTTTAACTGTAGGATCTTGTTACTAAATTATTTATTAGTTCCATGCTCAAGTAAGACATCAATACTACTGCAATTCTCTTGGGAGCTTTTATATAAATCCTTTTGTCTGTTATAGCCCGGTATAAATATAAACAAAATGAAAATAAAGGGGAATCCAACGTTTTTTATGAAATAATATTAAAATTATATTCCCCAAAAAAAGCTCGGATTTTTGATTTTTCAGAATGGTTAAAACATTATACAGCTGTGTGATGCTGGCATTGTGTTGGCTGAACTCGCCATAGTTTGACTTGCATTACCACAACAGTGATAGGAAGGTAATGTTGCAACCTGTTGGTGTGTGAGGAATACTGATTCTGTGTGAGCATTGTTAGGGGGTTTTTTTTGGTTTTTGGAAATTTTTTTTTTTAAAACCCCATGGTCTAGGGGGGGGTTTTTTTGGAACCCGTGTGAGTGCCTGGAGGTTACAGAATTATGTCACAGAATAGTCTGCACATTGATTGTAGAGCTGAGTGCTTCTGTCTGAGAGAACTCAGTCTTGTTCTTGGAGAATTGAGACTCATGGTGACCATGATATACTCTGATATAGCTGTAAATGTACTGTATGTATAACTTTGCTGCCTGTCTCATGTCATTTTGACTGGAATATACTTCTATAGAGATGAAGTGGACAACATGGATACTGGCACACTCTGATTTCTTCTGTTTTAAACACACTCATTTTATATGATTCATGGTATAAAAACATGTAGTTGTTACTACATCATATTACTGCATCATCACCCTTGAGTCATCCAGAGTACACATTCCATAAAGTTTCCCACAATACACGAGTCCACTGACATCTATCCTGCAAAGTTTTAAACCAAGAACCTTTATTGCAAGTTCGGATGAAAATTTGATTTAGTTTGATATGATTTTCCTGGTCTTCTTAAACCATGCACTGCCTTTATATAATTGTGAATAAATAATTAATAAATAATTTACCTCTCAAGAAACTTTTTTCGAAAGACAAACAGACAAAGCGGCAATGAGTGGGGTGATATATGACATCCAATGCCTGGACTGTGACCAACACTACATAGGGGAAACAGCGAGACCACTGGGCACACAACTTAAAGAACACCTATTGTGTCACCAACCCCTGTCAGCAGTAAGCGAACATAGGCCACCAGTGTTCAATGAAGATGTAAAAATCCTAGACCTTGAAGAGAACTGGCACAGAAGAAAAATCAAAGAGGCCATCAACATACACAGGGGGAAGCTAGCTTTAAACAGAGACATTGGACAAGAACTCCCACCGGTCATGCTCCAGTTTGTGTCATATGATGTAAGTCATGTGACATTCAGTATGCTGAAAAGGCTGTAAGAGGCAGCAGAATTATATGGAAAATAAAGAAAAAAGGTTTCTTGAGAGGTAAATCATTTACTAATTAACAATTAAACAAGAAACCAAATCATTACATTCGAATATGTGAATAAATACTTACCATAGGATTTATATTGCTCTCAGAAATTGTAGACTTTGGTAGAATTTTGTAGAACGGTAGTTAGTACTAGTTAGTGAATAATTAGAAAGCCCGGGGATAAGAAAATTAAAAATTCCCAGGGTCCCGGATGGATTGATTTTGGAAAGCTTTTTCTGAAATTGGGTTAACTTGTCTGCTAGAATTTTGGGATACCGGACAGTTTTATTGTCCCCTTATATGTCCAAAAGTTTGGGCCCAAGCAAACCTACTTCAATCATGCCCATATTATTCACAGGCGTTGTACACAATGAACCGACGCCAACGATCAAATTAGGCATGTCATTGGTGATTTGATTACTACGATGCAGACACTTTTAGTACAAGATCACAGTCTACGCTTCCAGAACATGTACAAATAGTGGATGTCTCCAGACCTTTCACCCTGTCGGCTCAGTGTACACTCCAAGAGTGGCTGTCACCTGTGACTTGCTAGGAGCATTCTACCAGTTATGATATAGAGCAGTTGGTATGCAGCATTCATGATCACATGTAGAGTGCTGCTTCAGATTCTTCTGTGTCAATGTGAAGAAGAGTTATCATTAAGACCAAGTCTGCTATGGCTTTATATCGAGCACTGGTGAATTCAGCAAAGTGATCTAGTGAAAAGTGGACATATCTGGAATAGGAATTGGTGGCTGGTCTCGCCACATCGTAGGCCGTCAATGTTGTCTCTACAGCTTTGTGATTGTGTTGATATGTGCCCTGGCATGCTGATAACAGTTCACGCAAAGTATCAAGGTCGCTGCATTTGATTTGTTGTATCGGAACAAGCATGACAATTGTGACTTTGGCAGTGGGTCATCATGATTGCCACTGGGGTCTCTACTGGTCAACATGCTCGAAAACACCATCGAAAATCGGCATTCGAGAGATTTGATTACTTGCTTGAAATGTAAGCAAACTCATTTGACCATTCTACATAGGTATGTGTGTAACATATCCGGAAGTTAAATAAGTATTATTACACTTCACAAAATGGGGGAGATATTACCATAGCTGAGGTTTTTATTTAGTGATGATATTTGCTTTTTAAGGGCCATCTAACGGTCATCACTACAATATTTCATACTGGGGAACATTAATACCGAACTAACGGTGTTTCAGACAACTCGAGGAGATAATTAACCTTGAAGTAATCGGATTGTTGCTGCCCGGCCCTTGTAAAGGTATACACCGGAGT
>JAODUO010004450.1:5000-11583 GCA_025642075.2 Ridgeia piscesae | reverse complement strand
ACCTATCAAACCCTTTGGATAATGATTTTTAACTAGATAGTCAGTCAGTCAGTCAGTCAGCCAGACAGTCCGTCAGTCAGCCAGCCAGCAAGCCAGTGTGCGTGTGCGTGTGCGTGTGCGTGTGCGTGTGCGTGTGCGTGTGCGTGTGCGTGTGCGTGTGCGTGTGCGTGTGCGTGTGCGTGTGCGTGTGCGTGTGCGTGTGCGTGTGCGTGTGCGTGTGCGTGTGCGTGTGCGTGTGCGTGGCGTGTGCGTGTGCGTGTGCGTGTGCGTGTGCGTGTGCGTGTGCGTGTGCGTGTGCGTGTGCGTGTGCGTGTGCGTGTGCGTGTGCGTGTGCGTGTGCGTGTGCGTGTGCGTGTGCGTGTGCGTGTGCGTGTGCGTGTGCGTGGGGCGTGTGCGTGTGCGTGTGGGGTGTGCGTGTGCGTGTGCGTGTGCGTGTGCGTGTGGTGTGCGTGTGGTGGGGTGCGTGTGCGTGTGCGTGTGCGTGTGCGTGTGCGTGTGCGTGTGCGTGTGCGTGTGCGTGTGCGTGTGCGTGTGCGTGTGCGTGTGCGTGTGCGTGTGCGTGTGCGTGTGCGTGTGCGTGTGCGTGTGCGTGTGCGTGTGCGTGTGCGTGTGCGTGTGCGTGTGCGTGTGCGTGTGCGTGTGCGTGTGCGTGGGGCGTGTGCGTGTGCGTGTGCGTGTGCGTGTGCGTGTGCGTGTGCGTGTGCGTGTGCGTGTGCGTGTGCGTGTGCGTGTGCGTGTGCACGCTTACGCTTACGCTTACGCTTACGCTTACGCTTACGCTTACGCTTACGCTTACGCTTACGCTTACGCTTACGTTTACGTTTACGTTTACGTTTACGTTTACGTTTATGTTTATGTTGATGTGTGTGCGCCTGTTTGCATATGTATGTGTCTGTGTGTGAAAGTGCGTGTGTACGTGTGCGTGTCTATATGTGTAACTGTGTGCATGGGTGGTATGAGGGAGAGATTTGAGGCTGAGCCACTTCAAGGTGATTTAATAAAAAATCAAAACACCGACTTTCGCCAACGTAACATAAATTACTAGATAACATTTTGTATCGGTGTATAATATTATTATAACAATCACAAAACTTGCTGTACCTTGTTCGCAATTGATAATACACGTGAATATGTGTCAATGTGAACAAATATATGTATTTGTTTGTATTAAACAGATGGTTCGTAAATGTATTAGAATATAGATAAACGAGACGATAAAGAAAATATTATTTGCTCGTTTTCGCAGAGTTGTTTGGTAGATCTTCCAAGATGACGACACTTCGAGCCTTGCTGGTGGTTTGACTGATGTGTACCTTCGTATTCGAGGTAAGACAACACGCACTTTCGTATGTTGACATTGTCATACATCTGCAGCTATGTGTACTTGTTTCTTATTCCGATCTTGGTGTGTTTACTTTATTACAATTAGATCAAAATCGTAGTCTTTTTTAGTACGCAATTGCCTGGAGATAGTGCCCGTCAATGCCATATCGCTTCCGTTTTGAAATGTTTTCTATTTTGTTGAAATGCTTGGGATATGTGAACTGACAGTAATAGCGAAGTAACAATAGAATCGCTGAACATATCCGGATAAGTCGGATGTCCGAATTAGTAGGCCTAACTAGGCTTGTATCGTTGGCTCTTTGGCCGGTCTTAAAAATTGGCCACCGCGCTGCACAACAAGCGAAATATAATTGTATACATTCGCTTTGTTTGAAGCGATCAACCATATAACGATGCATTTACTGAAATTATAAATCAAATTAAATAAAGTTAACCAGTAAGTGTGACAAGACTTACCGCGACTATTCACAAATCGACACATTTACCAATTCAATTATCAACCGTTTCAAATTCACACTGACAAACGCTGCGACGTGTCTTCGTAGACACACACTCTAATATCAAGTCGCTTTGACTGTTTAAAGCGCATTACACACTACTCTTTCTTAGTACAATAAATCTGTCATACGGTAACTGTATTCACTGGTAAGCACTTAGTTACGCTGAAATTATTGCACGAAGAATACTTGTACACAAATATTGGGAGAGACGTAATCGAAAACACTAACACTACTGACAACAACAGCGATAATACCTTCAATAGCGACAACAACGACAAGACGAACAGTGTGCCAACATGTACAGCACTGAAGACGCAACAATGACAACGACGACAACTAGGACAACGACAACAGCCGCCACTGCACCTACAACGACAATGAAGATAGAAACGACAATATCGACAACTGGGACAACAGCAGCAACTTCGCCAATAACTATCGACGATAACAACACTATTAGTGACAATAGCAACGTTGCTTTTTCTGATTCAGGTCAGTGAAGCGATGCACTGGGGACCGATATGGAAACTTAATGAGAAGAAGGCCGTGGGTGACAAGGTGAGAGAAAGACGTGACGCGCCAGTGATTGAACTGGACCACAAAATAAGAGCGTACCTGGCTGAAAAGGAGCGCCTCAAGTCCGACTAAAGTTCACCCTGGTAAGATGACGCAATTGACAACTTCGTCTGTGTACCAACGTTCTATTGCAGATAGATCGCCAAACGGGGCCTGTGACTAAAAGAGAAAGAAATGTCGCGGGCCTCGGGACACGCCAGCCCAAGGTTCTTTCGAACAATGGGTGATTCCTAACACGTAACATTGCATATGTTCACTATTTACCAACTGTTGTTCGCTATCATCGTACTTATTTTCGAACTGGCTAGCGATCGTTGAGTAACAACTTGTCAACTCTCTAACGTCTTCGTGTTACATAACAAATGCTTTCATGCACGAAACTCTTTCGTCGCTTGTTTTTTTTAAATTGTTATGATATACGCAATGAATATCAAATGCGATAGTTACGATATGCCACGCTCCCTACTTTTCTAGTTGTTTAGTGGGGTAGTGAAAATAATCCCACGCTGTTTGATTACATAAATCCGTCTCTGTCATTCAACGTATGGCAGTTTTCCTTTCATAAACATAACGAGAGAAATACACAACCCAAAGTAAGGACTGCTTGCAAATGTGTTATACTAATTAAATGTTGTTAACACTTGACACGAAACACTCTGCAAAATCTTGTGATAATTTGATTTCAGGTGTCGTCCAGACGCAGAGTTGCATCGATGATCGAGATGGAGAATCAGGAACAGAACCAATTGAAAGCACTTACGAATTTGATAAACGAAAGGTTTCGGTCAGCTACGCTCGCAACAAACAAAGAATTGGACGAAATTGCTTCCAGAATCTGCCACCTTTCGTTTTACAAAAAGTTATGATGTGTCACATTTGCACCATTTCTGATGTATAATATTACATACTAAGACTGACGTTATGACGACACATTGTAACATTATGAATCAATAAAGGTTCGTATCGTTTAATATTGGTATTTGTGACGTGTTTAAAAACAATTATTGGAGGTTTACATTTAACTCAATTAGCGAACGTCAGAATGTCACATACGTCATACATATCCATATATACATGTACCGATTCCTACTCTAAGATAACAAGAACATTAAACATTTGTCAAACATAGCAAGACGTAATGACACCAGATGCGATTAACCGACTGGTCGGCAATGCTAAGACAAGGATCACACATACACCTGCAAACACACATCACACTGACTCGCATGCAAACACATTCACTCTCACCCAAGGAAGCGCGCGCGCACACACACACACACACACACACACACAAACACACGCACTGACGCACGCAAAAACACACACACACACACACACACACACACAAAAAACAAACACAAACACAAACACAAACACAAACACAAACACAAACACAAACACAAACACAAAAAAAACAAACACAAACACAAACACAAACACAAACACAAACACAAACACAAACACAAACACGCACGCACGCACGCACGCCCCACACACACACACACACACACACACACACACACACACACACACACACACACACATTCGTGTCTAAGAATAGTATGCGCTGCCCGTAATACCATGCCGAAAAACAATACTTATTACGCAGAACATGTCTGAAAAATCGCTCAATTTTCACCCTTTAAAAGTTCAATAAGGTCCACACAACACGATTTCAGGGACATTCATTTGGATAGTTAATTTTCGTAGTGAGAATAAACAAAATGTCACTATGTGTGTTTTTGTTAATGTATAAAAATCAATCACCTTTTGATAAAAGGTGCGACAGTCGTGTCATCGTCCTGCTGTAGGTCACAAAGGCTATGCTAACAAAGAACATGCGTGTATTTATGGGTGGTCATCTATATACTGTGTGTGTGTGTGTGTGTGTGTGTGTGTGTGTGTGTGTGTGTGTGTGTGTTGTGTGTGTGTGTGTGTGTGTGTGTGTCTGTGTGTGTGTGTGTGTGTGTGTCTGTGTGTGTGTTGTGTGTGTGTGTGTGTGTGTGTGTCTGTGTGTTGTGTGTGTGTGTGTTTGTGTGTGTGTGTGTGTGTGTGTATGTTTGTGCGTGCATCCGTGCGTGTGTGTGTGAGTATGTATGTGTGTGTGTGAGTATGTGTGTGCGTGTGTATGTGTTAGTGAGTGAGTGAGTGAGTGTCTGTTTGTGTGTGTGTGTGTGTGTGTGTGTGTGTGTGTGTGTGTGTGTGTGTGTGTGTGTGTGTGTGTGTGTGTTTGTGTGTGTGTGTATGCGTGTGACGTGTTGGGGTTACCACTTTAACTTCTCTTCTCACATCGGTTTTCATGACTCAGTTTTTCACCGGTTACCTAGCATGACAGAATACGTGTTCTAGTGACCCTTGCTACTGGAAGAAAGTATTCTGCTGATCCAGACAAAGCCACACACATCTGTATTAAGCCCACAGTCAACCCGTCATTTTGGGGAACAGATCCACAGAGATACATAAAACAACTATCTTTGTGTAGAGGCCTCTAAACATCACGACAAACATGTCTTTGCCATGCTGATCATATAAGTTTCGCCTGATTTTGTTTTTGTATGTAAATGTCATCACTAAGCCGCCTTGTTGTCAAGGCGAAGTATGAATGTGGAAAAGGACAGCATCCAACATATACTTTATGTGCGACATTCATGTTAGCCATTACTGAGCTGGCGGACGTTTTAAAAATACAGTGTATTGTAAACACGTCAGAGCAGAGCAAAACCTTGTATTTCCAAACTACGCCACAGTGCGCTCGTTTTAGCGAGTATACATTAGTTTCACAACAAACTCCGGTAGATGGCACCACTGCAATATGTGTGCAATTTTGTGCATAGCGAAGTGTAATGTAGACCGTGAGATCTCATCGCAAGATGTCTGTTTAACGACGAATGGAAATAAGCTTGACTGTGGAAAACTAGACACAGACACTACGTCACAGTGCGCTAGTACCGTAGTTTGCGCTGGGCTCTGGTAATAAGAAACGAATCTAAATCTGCAGAGCTCAGCTCTGCGAATAAGAAATGGATTTTATTTCTAAAATGTGAATATGAAACATACTGGACATACCTATGGTGTGTATAGGTTTGCATATTTTATATCTCCCTCGAATTTTACTAAAATGTCCATGATTCCTGGTGTTAATAGTATATAAAGATGTCGTAGAACACGCATAGGTCTATTTGAAATATTTACAAATTCTTAACTATAAGGTTTGTGTGCTACGTCTGTAGCAGATGTATACCGTAGATTATCTTAAAGCAAAATATTACAATAGCTGCTTTGCGTGAAGTACCTACAGGAATAAAATGATGATTTCTAAATCGTGTAAACTTTCGATAAAATTTAAATGACACGGATTGTTGACCTGTCAAATAGGATGGCATAAATGGTAATGCAATATATTGCGACGCCCATTGATAACGGATTCACACACTTTGAATATGTGCTTGACGTTTTAATCACAAACCTCCAAAGGTGAATGTCATGAAGTAGGCACATGAAATGTACGTTTTGGGATAGATTACCATGTTTATGTTTCCTTTGTTAAAGGGAACCAAAAGGGAAAAGTTACATGCTGTGCACGTGAAATAGGTAATAAAAACGAACTATTTTGAACGGTAATCACATTTTTAAAGTCAGTGGTTTATTAGTAAACAAATCTGAACACCTTTTCTATCAAAGTTTGTCGCGCCATTTTGACTGCTCTGTGACGAAACTAATGTTCGGCGCAATGAGCGGCAGATCGGGCAAATCTGTATTAAAAATAATCGTCAGGTGGCGCTTCGCAATGTGTACATTCGCTTCGTGTAGGGAAGGGAACATCATTTTCGTTCAGAAATAGCTGAATTTAATAGTTGCAACGATGAGGGCCAACATTTTCAAGACTGCTGAACGCGCTGGTAAACCTGGTAAAGAAGACCCGCCGGAAGCCGAAATGCAGAGGCGAGTAACAAGCCGAGGCGACATTGACAAGTGGTCGAAACGCGCCGAAACTTGGAAAGGCGAATGTATGAATTATAGTCGGAATGCCCCTCTGCCTGAATGCCCACGACCGGAATGCCCAAAACCTAGTCGCCATGCACCAATCGCAAAGTGGCAATGCTCCAACCGCGAAGTCGCAATGCACCACTTTTGGTCGGAATGCCCCAGTGATTTTACTATTG
>JAODUO010004448.1:7500-12366 GCA_025642075.2 Ridgeia piscesae | reverse complement strand
AAATTAAAAAATTATAGTTTCTATAGAAAACTATAGGCCCCATAAAATCTATAGAAAAATCTATAGTTTCTATAGAAAACTATAGGCCCCATAAAATCCATAGAAAAATCTATAGTTTTCTATAGAAAAATCTATAGTTTTCTATAGAAAACCATAGGCCCCATAACATCTATAGAAAAATCTATAGTTTTTCTATATAAGATATTCTTGAGAAAACTATAGACCCCTTGCATGCTATAGACAATCTATAGTTTCCTATATAATTTTACAGAAAACTGTAGACCCCATAAAATCTATAGAAAAATATATAGAATTCTATAGAAAACTATAGAAAAATCTAAACATTTCTGTAGAAAACTATAAGCCCTGTAAAATCTATAGAAAAGTCTGCAGAATTATATAGAAAACAATAAGCCCATAAAATCAATACTGGCTTGTATACTCCAAAGAGGGGCGTCCATGTGGAGGACGTATTTTATTGATTCAATTGATAATAACTATTTCAGACTCTGGCTTGTATACTCCAAAGAGGGCCGTCCATGTGGAGGACGTATTTTATTGATTCATTTGACAATAACTATTTCAGACTCTGGCTTGTATACTCCAAAGAGGGGCGTCCCTGTGGAGGACGTATTTTATTGATTCAATTGATAATAACTATTTCAGACTCTGGCTTGTATACTCCAAAGAGGGGCGTCCCTGTGGAGGACGTATTTTATTGATTCAATGGATAATAACTATTTCAGAGTGTGGCTTGTATACTCCAAAGAGGGGCGTCCCTGTGGAGGACGTATTTTATTGATTCATTTGACAATAACTATTTCAGACTCTGGCTTGTATACTCCAAAGAGGGGCGTCCCTGTGGAGAACGTATTTTATTGATTCAATGGATAATAACTATTTCAGAGTGTGGCTTGTATACTCCAAAGAGGGGCGTCCCTGTGGAGGACGTATTTTATTGATTCAATTGATAATAACTATTTCAGACTCTGGCTTGTATACTCCAAAGAGGGGCGTCCCTGTGGAGGACGTATTTTATTGATTCAATTGATAATAACTATTTCAGACTCTGGCTTGTATACTCCAATGTGGGGCGTCCCTGTGGAGGACGTATTTTATTGATTCATTTGACAATAACTATTTCAGACTCTGGCTTGTATACTCCAAAGAGGGGCGTCCATGTGGAGGACGTATTTTATTGATTCCATTGATAATAACTATTTCAGAGTGTGGCTTGTATACTCCAAAGAGGGGCGTCCATGTGGAGGACGTATTTTATTGATTCAATGGATAATAACTATTTCAGAGTGTGGCATGTGTAATCCAAGGAAGGGCGTCCCTGTGGAGGAAGTCTGTCGACGGACCTTGACCGAATGCTTACATTGGGGGGGATGCGGCACCTTTAACTGGGGAGTATGTTGCAAGTAAGTTGTGTGCTGCGACAGGAGGCTACGTGCTATTGTATATTTTATGCTAATACGCTAACGTCTGTCTGTGTTAACTCGCTTCCTGGACCACTGCCCTCTGATCTATCGGTTGGTGATACTGTCGTATGAAAGCACAATGATAGTTACTTAGAGTTACTTTTGAACGTATTTTTGTTATGCATGGCTTTTCTGGAGCGCAATTCTCCAACCTGAGACAACTCAGGGGTGACCAGTTCTCCTGAAACGTTACATATATACGAGTGGGTTGTGTCTCCAAATAGTTTGCATATTGTTATGAGTAAATTAGTAGTTTTTGTAGGTTGTTGTTTTTTGTTGTCGCGACAGTCGATATTGTCAACGTTGTTATTGTCCTGTTGTTGTCATCGTCGTCGCCGTGGTTATAGTTGTCGGCAATATTTGTGTCGTCGCTGTGTGGTGTTTTGTTGGCATCATTGTTATCGTTATCGCGGCTGTTGTAGTTGCCGTTGTGGTCACGTTGCGGTAACGTTGTGATTATTGTCATTTTTTACTGTTGCTAATAACATAACAATAATAAGTGTATTGGGAATATCGCCATGTATACATATATACGTCTGTTTAAAGGCGTTTAAAATACAACATTGTTAATCATATAGTCACTATAATAAAATATATTATACAATAATTATTTTACATAAAATGAAATTCGTGCATAATTATAATAATAACGATAAAGTACATTTTACAACTTCTGTAACATAAAGTATTAACTAAATAATTGAAAGTTGTTTTCTGGATTAAAATTAGTTTGGCATTTAAATACAATAAATAAATTATCAAAATAAAATAGAAGATAAACCAATAAATATTATGGAAACTAACATTTCGGCTCAATATTGGCTGCGCCGTACTAACTAAAAGTAAATTACTGTCCGAATGTCAATAGTTCGAATGGATATATTATTTAATCTTAATATGCTTTTTTAAAGAGATATGTATTAATTAGACATTTGAATAAATTCAGAAAGTCAGAGACGTATTGTCAGTGCGGTTGTTGTAATCTTATTTTTGTTGTCGAAGTGGTTGTTGTCGTATGTGTTGTTGTTGCCTTCAGTGTTGCTGTTGTTGTATGTGTTATCGGCATAGCTGTTGCCATATGCCTTCGAATTGGTGTTGATGTCGACGTGGGTGTTATCGTACATGCTGTCATTATTGTCACCGTGGTTGTTGTTGTTGTTGTTTTCGGATTGGATGCTGTCGTATGTGTGTGGGTTGTTGTTATTTTTGGTGCTGTTGTTATTACAATTTCTGCAATACTTGTGATGGAAATGATAGTAGTGTTAACGTTGTTATTGGTGATGATATTAGTAGTTAGTAATGTTAGTTGTGATGGTAGAGAGGCAAGCATCATTGCTCAGTGATAAAATGTTGTCATGTTTGAATAGAAAAAAGATAACTCGTGTTGTCAAAACCTACTGCTGCATGTATGGAGAGATGAACTGGCTGGTAGTACCATACGTGAGGATCTGCATTGATAGAAGTGAGTATTGTCATGGGTAGACGGCTGCCTGCTTGGCGTCACCTTATGGGGCGATCACACTGGCCCGAAAAAGCTTCCGTTTGTTTTCCGTATACGAAAGTGGTGTGATTTTTTTGTTTTTCCCAATGTATCATCGAATACTTTCCGTTAGTTTTCGGAATGTTTTCAGAATGGTTTCAGAATGCTTTCAGAATAGACCGAATACTTCCCGCATGTTGACTTCGAAAGGTTTCCTTTCCGCACGCTTTCCGAACGTTTTCGCAGGCTCACTAATGAGCCACAGGACCCGTGAGGGTGAGGCGAGGCGAGGCGAGGCGAGGCCGGGTGAGGGTGAGTGTGAGGCGAGGCCGGGTGAGGGTGAGTGTGAGGCGAGGCCGGGTGAGGGTGAGTGTGAGGCGAGGCCGGGTGAGGGTGAGTGTGAGGCGAGGCCGGGTGAGGGTGAGTGTGAGGCGAGGCCGGGTGAGGCCAGAGAGGAGGAGCGCATGCAGGAGGATGTCAGGCTGGAGTTGGTGAGGCTGCAGGCGGCCATGCTGGAGGTGGAGGTGGAGGTGGAGGTGGAGGTGGAGGTGGAGGTGGAGGTGGAGGTGGAGGTGGAGGTGGAGGCGGAGGCTGGAGGTGGAGGTGGAGGTGGAGGTGGAGGTGGAGGTGGAGGTGGAGGTGGAGGAGGTGGTTGAGGAGCAGCAGCTCAAGAAGAAACGGTTCAAGTCTAATCCGGTGACCAAACTCCAGGCGATCCTGGAGAATGAGGACGCAATAGTGGATTGGGCAGCTACTCACCCCGAGCTGTATGATCGCGGCCACAGTGACTATTACACGAAGGAGGCGAAAGACAGGGTCTGTGCTGACAAGGCTGCCATGTATCCTCACCTTACTGGTATGTTTCTCGTGTCATTTCAATGATAGCATCAGTATCCTGTACACTTTGTTTGTGTCAAAAATTATTATATAGAAATTGAAATACATAAGAAATACATTTATTTATAACATATAGAAATCTAGATAAATAGTAAGTAACAAAAAGTAAGTAAATAAAGAAGAAAAAAAAGTTAATATATAAATAACTACATAGATAAATTAATAATTGAATAAATAAATAAACAAAACAGATATACATAATTGATGAAAAGAAAATATTATTAATTTAAATATTATAATCTTTACATGCATGTTATAGTTATATTGTTTTGATCCTGTTGCAGGCTGTGGAGATGGCCAACCGCTACTTGGATCAGTCGGCCACCGTCAGACAGCAGGAGCAGCAGCAGAAGCAGAGGGCACAGCCGACACGCTCAAGCAGCGCACCACCACAGGATGTGTTCATGTCGCCACCACCGCCCACGCCTCCACACATTGTTGGTATAAGCAGGGCGCCAACCTATACTACTCTAACTGCAGGGTGCCAGGACAATTTCACCCACTTGTTGGGTGCCAGCTTCCAGCCCCTTGCGGCATCTATTGAAGGCAATGATGCCTATGTGCACCAGACTACTCCAATAAATTCAGGAATGAACACTCCGTCTTTGACAGCGCCCAACCCGCGCAGGCATGCCGATATACAACCAGAACTAAATTTCAGCCAGCTTTTTGATACTCAAGACAGCATTAATAGTGCACACCAGCAGTGAAGTGACTGTTACATTGTGATATCTTTAATGACAGCATAAATGACAACAGTATTGAAAGTGCTTGGGTGTGTATAAACTGTGGTAGATGTTGCATGAGGACGGAACAAGGAATTCCCTATCTCATTACAATTACCACAGGGAACATAGATACAAACAGTATGCAGGTGATAGTGAACACAATAAGATAACACAACAGTATTGACAACAGTAAATAAGAGTGGTAGTTAAATAAGAGTGCTTGTGTAAAACTCTATATGGAAGTATATATAAATATACATATCCATTTGTTGATAAC
>JAODUO010004448.1:0-2500 GCA_025642075.2 Ridgeia piscesae | reverse complement strand
ATACATGCACACACACACGCATGCACACACACACGCACGCACGCACGCACGCACACACAGACACGCGCGCACAAAAAGTAACTAGCTGTGGTGTTTCTTGTGTTGTGTAGGCTCGTGTTGCTGCGAAGGTTCCTCAGCGCAGTCTCTTGGTCCACAAGTGTTGGGGAGGAACACGACAAGTGTCACGTATATCGCCAAGGTCACATCTGTCTGGCGGCATTCGCGTTCGATACAAATATGGCAAACACTTGTTGTGCTATGCTTTCTTATTAATAAATGGTTGGCGAAAGTGTGCGTTCATCCATATTTTGAGGGTGTCTTATGTATTTCTTCTTTAGATACTTCACGTAGACGCACGTCTATGTCGTATCGCCATCACCTTGTTCCGTCTAGGCCGTATCCTCGCCATCACCTTGTTCCGTCTGGGACGTATCCTCGCCATCACCTTGTTCCGTCTGGGACGTATCCACGCCATCACCTTGTTCCGTCTGGGACGTATCCACGCCATCACGTTGTTCCGTCTGGGACGTATCCACGCCATCACCTTGTTCCGTCTAGGCCGTATCCTCGCCATCACCTTGTTCCGTCTAGGCCGTATCCTCGCCATCACCTTGTTCCGTCTGGGACGTATCCACGCCATCACCTTGTTCCGTCTGGGACGTATCCACGCCATCACCTTGTTCCGTCTGGGACGTATCCACGCCATCACCTTGTTCCGTCTGGAACGTATCCACGCTATCACATTGTTCCGTCTTGGGGGACGTATCCTCGCCATCACATTGTTCCGTCTGGGATGTATCCTCGCCATCACATTGTTCCGTCTGGGATGTATCCTCGCCATCACATTGCTCCGTCTGGGATGTACCTCGCCATCACCTTGTTCCGTCTGGGCCGTATCCTCGCCATCACCTTGTTACCTCTGGGATGTATCCTCGCCATCACCTTGTTCCGTCTGGGACGTATCATCGCCATCACATTGTTCCGTCTGGGATGTATCCTCGCCATCACCTTGTTCCGTCTGGGACGTATCCTCGCCATCACATTGTTCCGTCTGGGATGTATCCTCGCCATCACATTGTTCCGTCTGGGATGTATCCTCGCCATCACATTGTTCCGTCTGGGATGTATCCTCGCCATCACATTGTTCCGTCTGGGATGTATCCTCGCCATCACATTGTTCCGTCTGGGATGTATCCTCGCCATCACATTGTTCCGTCTGGGATGTATCCTCGCCATCAACTTGTTCCGTCTGGTGCGTATAGTTGCCATTACCTTGTTCCGTCTGGGACGTATCCACACCATCACATTGTTCCGTCTGGGACGTATCCACGCCATCACATTGTTCCGTCTGGGATGTATCCTCGCCATCACATTGTTCCGTCTGGGACGTATCCACGCCATCACATTGTTCCGTCTGGGATGTATCCTCGCCATCACCTTGTTCCGTCTGGGACGTATCCACGCCATCACCTTGTTCCGTCTGGGACGTATCCTCGCCATCACCTTGGTCCGTCTGGAACGTATCCACGCTCTCACTTTGTTCCGTCTGGGACGTATCCTCGCCATTACCTTGTTCCGTCTGGAACGTATCCGCGCTATCACTTTGTTCCGTCTGGGATGTATCCTCGCCATCACCTTGTTCCGTCTGGGATGTATCCTCGCCATCACCTTGTTCCGTCTGGGACGTATACTTTCCATTACCTTGTTCCGTCTGGGCCGTATCCACGCCATCACATTGTTCCGTCTGGGACGTATCCACGCCATCACCTTGTTCCGTCTGGGTATCCACGCCATCACCTTGTTCCGTCTGGGACGTATACTTGCCATCACCTTGTTCCGTCTGGGACGTACACTTGCCATCACCTTGTTCCGTCTGGGACGTATACTTGTCATCACCTTGTTCCGTCTGGGAAGTACCTGCCATCACCTTGTTCCGTCTGGGACGTATCCTCGCCATCACTTTGTTCCGTCTGGGATGTATCCTCGCCATCACCTTGTTCCGTCTGGGATGTATCCTCGCCATCACCTTGTTCCGTCTGGGACGTATACTTACCATTACCTTGTTCCGTCTAGGCCGTATCCACGCCATCACATTGTTCCGTCTGGGACGTATCCACGCCATCACCTTGTTCCGTCTGGGACGTATACACGCCATCACCTTGTTCCGTCTGGGACGTATACTTGCCATCACCTTGTTCCGTCTGGGACGTACACTTGCCATCACCTTGTTCCGTCTGGGACGTATTCTTGCCATCACCTTGTTCCGTCTGGGACGTATAGTCATCACCTTGTTCCGTCTGGGACGTACCTGCCATCACCTTGTTCCGTCTGGGACGTATCGGCATCCCCTTTGTTCCGTCTGGGACGTATCCTGCCATCACCTTGTTCCGTCTGGGACGTACACTTGCCATCACCTTGTTCCGTCTGGGACGTATACTTGCCATCACCTTGTTCCGTCTGGGGTATACATGCCATCACCTTGTTCCGTCTGGGACGTATC
>JAODUO010004446.1:0-10389 GCA_025642075.2 Ridgeia piscesae | reverse complement strand
CTAAGGGCGTCTAGACGATATAGGGCGACTATACGTTAGAGGGCGACTAGACGGGAGATGGCGACAAGAAGGGAGAGGGCGACTAGACGGGACAGGGCGACTAGACGGGAGAGACCGACTAGACGGGAGAGGGCAGGTAGACTGGAGAGGGCGACATGACGGGAGAGGGCGACTAGACGTGAGAGGGAGACTAGACGGGAGATGGCGAAAAGAAGGCAGTTGGCGTCTAGGCGGGAGAGGGCGACTAGCCGAGAGAGGGCGACTAGACGGGAGAGACCGACTAGACAGGAGAAGGCGGCTTGACGGGACAAGAGATTAGACGGGAGTTTGCGGCTAGACGGGAGAGGGCGACTAGACGGGAAAGAGCGACTAGACGGGACAGGGCGGATGACGGGTTAGGGCGGTTCGAGAGGGCGATTAGACTGGACGGGAGAGGGAGACTATACGGGACAGGGCGACAAGACGGGAGACGGCGACTAGAGGGAAGACGGCTACTAGATGGGAGACCAGCGGCGAGAGGGCAGAGGGAGACTAGACGGTATAGGGCGACTAGACGTTACAGGCCGACTAGACGGGAGTTGGCGACATGACGGGAGAGGGCGACTAGACGGAAGACGTCGGCCAGAAGGGAGACGGCGGCTAGAGAGGAGAGGGCGACTAGACGGGAAAGGGCGACTAGACAGGAAAGGGCGACTAGAGGGAAGACGGCCACTAGATGGGAGACCAGCGGCGAGAGGGCAGAGGGCGACTAGACGGTATAGGGCGAGTAGACGTTAGAGGGCGACTAGACGGGAGTTGGCGACTAGACGGGAGAAACCGACTAGACGGGAGAGGGCAGCTAGACGGGAGAGGGCGACAAGACGGGAGAGGGCGACTAGACGGAAGACGTCGGCCAGAAGGGAGACGGCGGCTAGAGAGGAGAGGGCGACTAAACGGGAAAGGGCGACTAGACGGGAGAGGGCGACTAGACGGGAGATGGCGAAAAGAAGGCAGTTGGCGTCTAGACGGGAGAGGGCGACTAGCCGAGAGAGGTCGACTAGACGGGAGAGACCGATTAGACGGGAGAAGGCGGCTAGACGGGAGAGGAGAATAGACGGGAGTTTGCGGCTAGACGGGAGAAAGCCGTTTGAGGGGAAAGAGCGACTAGACGGGACAGGGCGACTAGAGGGAAGACGGCGAAAAGAAGGGAGAGGGCGACTACACGGAACAGGGCGACTAGACGTGAGAGGGCGACTAGACGGGTAAAAGACACTAGACGTGAGAGAGCGGCTAGACAGGAGAGGGCGATTAGACGGGAGAGGGCGGCTAATCGGGAGAAGGCGACAAGACGGGAGAGGACGACTAGACGGGAGAGGGCGACTAGACGGGAGATGGCGAAAAGAAGGCAGTTGGCGGCTAGACGGGAGAGAGCCACTAGACGGGAGAGGACGGTTAGACGGGAGAAGGCGATTAGACGAGAGTGGGCGGCTAGGTGGGAGAAAGCGGTTAGAGGGAATAGAGCGACTAGACGGGAGAGGGCGACCAGACGGGATAGGGCGGCTAAAGGGAGAGGGCGAGTAGACGGGACAGGGCCACAAGACGGGACAGGGCGACTAGATGGGAGAAGTCGGTTAGAGGGAAGAGAGCGAATGAACGGGAGAGGGCGACCAGACGGGAGAGGGCCGCTAAACGGGATATGGCAACTAGACCGGAGAGTGCGACAAGACTGAAGAGGGCGGCTAAACGGGAGAGGGCGACTAGACAGGAAAGGGCGACTAGACGGGACAGGGCGGATGACGGGTTAGGGCGGTTAGAGAGGGCGATTAGACTGGACGGGAGAGGGAGACTATACGGGACAGGGCGACAAGACGGGAGAAGGCGACTAGAGGGAAGACGGCCACTAGATGGGAGACCAGCGGCGAGAGGGCAGAGGGCGACTAGACGGCATAGGGCGACTAGACGTTAGAGGGCGACTAGACGGGAGATGTCGACAAGAAGGGAGGGGGAGATTAGACGGGAGAAGGCGACTAGACGGGAGTGGCGACAAGAAGGGAGAGGCGACTAGACGGGCAGGGCGACTAGACGGGAGAGACGACTAGCGGGAGAGGGCACTAGACGGGAGAGGACAGACGGGAGAGGGCGGCTAGACGGGACGGAGAAGGGGAGGCGGCTAGAGAGGAGAGGGCGACTAGACGGGAAAGGGCGACTAGACGGGAGATGGAGACTAGACGGGAGATGGCGACAAGAAGGAATGGGGAGATTAGACGGGAGAAGGCGACTAGACGGGAATGGCGACAAGAAGGGACAGGGCGACTACACGGGACAGGGCGACTAGACGGGAGAGACCGACTAGACGGGAGAGGGCAGCTAGACGGGAGAGGGCGACATGACGGGAGAGGGCGACTAGACGGAAGACGTCAGCCAGAAGGGAGACGACGGCTAGAGAGGAGAGGGCGACTAGATGGGAAAGGGCGACTAGACGGGAGAGGGCGACTAGAGGGAAGACGGCCACTAGATGGGAGACCAGCGGCGAGAGTGCAGAGGGAGACTAGACGGTATAGGGCGAGTAGACGTTAGAGGGCGACTAGACGGGAGATGGCGACAAGACCGGAGACACCGACTAGACGGGAGAGGGCAGCTAGACGGGAGAGGGCGACAAGACGGGAGAGGGCGACTAGACGGAAGACGTCGGCCAGAAGTGAGACGGCGGCTAGAGAGGAGAGGGCGACTAAACGGGAAAGGGCGACTAGACGGGAGAGGGCGACTAGACGGGAGATGGCGAAAAGAAGGCAGTTGGCGTCTAGACGGGAGAGGGCGACTAGCCGAGAGAGGTCGACTAGACGGGAGAGACCGATTAGACGGGAGAAGGCGGCTAGACGGGAGAGGAGAATAGACGGGAGTTTGCGGCTAGACGGGAGAAAGCCGTTTGAGGGGAAAGAGCGACTAGACGGGACAGGGCGACTAGAGGGAAGACGGCGAAAAGAAGGGAGAGGGCGACTACAAGGAACAGGGCGACTAGACGTGAGAGGGGACTAGACGGGAGATGGCGAAAAGAAGGCAGTTGGCGGCTAGACGGGAGTGAGCCACTAGACGGGAGAGGACGATTAGACGGGAGAAGGCGATTAGACGAGAGTGGGCGGCTAGGTGGGAGAAAGCGGTTAGAGGGAACAGAGCGACTAGACGGGAGAGGGCGACCAGACGGGATAGGGCGGCTAAAGGGAGAGGGCGAGTAGACGGGACAGGGCGACAAGACGGGACAGGGCGACTAGACGGGAGAAGTCGGTTAGAGGGAAGAGAGCGAATGAACGGGAGAGGGCGACCAGACGGGAGGGGGCCGCTAAACGGGATATTGCAACTAGACCGGAGAGTGCGACAAGACTGAAGAGGGCGGCTAAACGGGAGAGGGCGACTAGACGGGAAAGAGCGACTAGACGGGACAGGGCGGATGACGGGTTAGGGCGGTAAGGGCGATTAGACTGGATGGGAGAGGGAGACTATACGGGACAGGGCGACAAGACGGGAGAGGGCGACTAGAGGGAAGACGGCCACTAGATGGGAGACCAGCGGCGAGAGGGCAGAGGGCGACTAGACGGCATAGGGCGACTAGACGTTAGAGGGCGACTAGACGGGAGATGTCGACAAGAAGGGAGGGGGAGATTAGACGGGAGAAGGCGACTAGACGGGAGTGGCGACAAGAAGGGAGAGGGCGACTAGACGGGACAGGGCGACTAGACGGGAGAGACCGACTAGACGGGAGAGGGCAGCTAGACGGGAGAGGGCGACATGACGGGAGAGGGCGACTAGACGGAAGACGTCGGCCAGAAGGGAGACGGCGGCTAGAGAGGAGAGGGCGACTAGACGGGAAAGGGCGACTAGACGGGAGATGGAGACTAGACGGGAGATGGCGACAAGAAGGAATGGGGAGATTAGACGGGAGAAGGCGACTAGACGGGAATGGCGACAAGAAGGGACAGGGCGACTACACGGGACAGGGCGACTAGACGGGAGAGACCGACTAGACGGGAGAGGGCAGCTAGACGGGAGAGGGCGACATGACGTGAGAGGGCGACTAGACGGAAGACGTCAGCCAGAAGGGAGACGACGGCTAGAGAGGAGAGGGCGACTAGACGGGAAAGGGCGACTAGACGGGAGAGGGCGACTAGAGGGAAGACGGCCACTAGATGGGAGACCAGCGGCGAGAGGGCAGAGGGAGACTAGACGGTATAGGGCGAGTAGACGTTAGAGGGCGACTAGACGGGAGATGGCGACTAGACGGGAGACACCGACTAGACGGGAGAGGGCAGCTAGACGGGAGAGGGCGACAAGACGGGAGAGGGCGACTAGACGGAAGACGTCGGCCAGAAGTGAGACGGCGGCTAGAGAGGAGAGGGCGACTAAACGGGAAAGGGCGACTAGACGGGAGAGGGCGACTAGACGGGAGATGGCGAAAAGAAGGCAGTTGGCGTCTAGACGGGAGAGGGCGACTAGCCGAGAGAGGTCGACTAGACGGGAGAGACCGATTAGACGGGAGAAGGCGGCTAGACGGGAGAGGAGAATAGACGGGAGTTTGCGGCTAGACGGGAGAAAGCCGTTTGAGGGGAAAGAGCGACTAGACGGGACAGGGCGACTAGAGGGAAGACGGCGAAAAGAAGGGAGAGGGCGACTACAAGGAACAGGGCGACTAGACGTGAGAGGGGACTAGACGGGAGATGGCGAAAAGAAGGCAGTTGGCGGCTAGACGGGAGAGAGCCACTAGACGGGAGAGGACGGTTAGACGGGAGAAGGCGATTAGACGAGAGTGGGCGGCTAGGTGGGAGAAAGCGGTTAGAGGGAACAGAGCGACTAGACGGGAGAGGGCGACCAGACGGGATAGGGCGGCTAAAGGGAGAGGGCGAGTAGACGGGACAGGGCGACAAGACGGGACAGGGCGACTAGACGGGAGAAGTCGGTTAGAGGGAAGAGAGCGAATGAACGGGAGAGGGCGACCAGACGGGAGGGGGCCGCTAAACGGGATATTGCAACTAGACCGGAGAGTGCGACAAGACTGAAGAGGGCGGCTAAACGGGAGAGGGCGACTAGACGGGAAAGGGCGACTAGACGGGACAGGGCGGATGACTGGTTAGGGCGGTTAGAGTGGGCGATTAGACTGGACGGGAGAGGGAGACTATACGGGACAGGGCGACAAGACGGGAGAAGGCGACTAGAGGGAAGACGGCCACTAGATGGGAGACCAGCGGCGAGAGGGCAGAGGGCGACTAGACGGTATAGGGCGACTAGACGTTAGAGGGCGACTAGACGGGAGATGGCGACAAGAAGGGAGGGGGAGATTAGACGGGAGAAGGCGACTAGACGGGAGTGGCGACAAGAAGGGAGAGGGCGACTAGACGGGACAGGGCGACTAGACGGGAGAGACCGACTAGACGGGAGAGGGCAGCTAGACGGGAGAGGGCGACATGACGGGAGAGGGCGACTAGACGGAAGACGTCAGCCAGAAGGGAGACGACGGCTAGAGAGGAGAGGGCGACTAGACGGGAAAGGGCGACTAGACGGGAGAGGGCGACTAGAGGGAAGACGGCCACTAGATGGGAGACCAGCGGCGAGAGGGCAGAGGGAGACTAGACGGTATAGGGCGAGTAGACGTTAGAGGGCGACTAGACGGGAGATGGCGACAAGACCGGAGACACCGACTAGACGGGAGAGGGCAGCTAGACGGGAGAGGGCGACAAGACGGGAGAGGGCGACTAGACGGAAGACGTCGGCCAGAAGTGAGACGGCGGCTAGAGAGGAGAGGGCGACTAAACGGGAAAGGGCGACTAGACGGGAGAGGGCGACTAGACGGGAGATGGCGAAAAGAAGGCAGTTGGCGTCTAGACGGGAGAGGGCGACTAGCCGAGAGAGGTCGACTAGACGGGAGAGACCGATTAGACGGGAGAAGGCGGCTAGACGGGAGAGGAGAATAGACGGGAGTTTGCGGCTAGACGGGAGAAAGCCGTTTGAGGGGAAAGAGCGACTAGACGGGACAGGGCGACTAGAGGGAAGACGGCGAAAAGAAGGGAGAGGGCGACTACAAGGAACAGGGCGACTAGACGTGAGAGGGGACTAGACGGGAGATGGCGAAAAGAAGGCAGTTGGCGGCTAGACGGGAGTGAGCCACTAGACGGGAGAGGACGATTAGACGGGAGAAGGCGATTAGACGAGAGTGGGCGGCTAGGTGGGAGAAAGCGGTTAGAGGGAACAGAGCGACTAGACGGGAGAGGGCGACCAGACGGGATAGGGCGGCTAAAGGGAGAGGGCGAGTAGACGGGACAGGGCGACAAGACGGGACAGGGCGACTAGACGGGAGAAGTCGGTTAGAGGGAAGAGAGCGAATGAACGGGAGAGGGCGACCAGACGGGAGGGGGCCGCTAAACGGGATATTGCAACTAGACCGGAGAGTGCGACAAGACTGAAGAGGGCGGCTAAACGGGAGAGGGCGACTAGACGGGAAAGGGCGACTAGACGGGACAGGGCGGATGACTGGTTAGGGCGGTTAGAGTGGGCGATTAGACTGGACGGGAGAGGGAGACTATACGGGACAGGGCGACAAGACGGGAGAGGGCGACTAGAGGGAAGATGGCCACTAGATGGGAGACCAGCGGCGAGAGGGCAGAGGGCGACTAGACGGTATAGGGCGACTAGATGTTAGAGGGCGGCTAGACGGGAGATGGCGACAAGAAGGGAGGGGGAGATTAGAAGGGAGAAGGCGACTAGACGGGAGTGGCGACAAGAAGGGAGAGGGCGACTAGTCTTGAGACGGCGGCTAGATGGGAGACGGTAGTTAGAGGGTACAGGGTGAGAGAGGGCGGCTAAACGGGAGAGGGTGGCTGTACGGGAGAGGGCGGCTAGACGGGAGAGTGCGACTAGAGGGGACAGGGCGGATGGCGGGTTAGGGCGGTTACTGAGGTCGACTAGACTGGACGGGAGAGGGAGACTACAAGGGACAAGGCGACAAGACGGGAGAGGGCGACTAGAGGGAAGAAGGCCACTAGATGGGAGACCAGCTGCGAGAAGGCTAAGGGCGTCTAGACGATATAGGGCGACTATACGTTAGAGGGCGACTAGACGGGAGATGGCGACAAGAAGGGAGAGGGCGACTAGACGGGACAGGGCGACTAGACGGGAGAGACCGACTAGACGGGAGAGGGCAGGTAGACTGGAGAGGGCGACATGACGGGAGAGGGCGACTAGACGTGAGAGGGAGACTAGACGGGAGATGGCGAAAAGAAGGCAGTTGGCGTCTAGGTGGGAGAGGGCGACTAGCCGAGAGAGGGCGACTAGACGGGAGAGACCGACTAGACAGGAGAAGGCGGCTTGACGGGACAAGAGATTAGACGGGAGTTGCGGCAGACGGGGGGGGAAAGGTTTGCGACTAGACCGGAGAGTGCGAAAGACTGAGAGGGCGGCTAAACGGGAGAGGGCGACAGACGGAAAAGGCGACTAGACGGGACAGGGCGGATGACGGGTTAGGGCGGTTGAGAGGGCGATTAGACTGGACGGGAGAGGGAGACTATACGGGACAGGGCGACAAGACGGGAGAAGGCGACTAGAGGGAAGACGGCCACTAGATGGGAGACCAGCGGCGAGAGGGCAGAGGGCGACTAGACGGTATAGGGCGACTAGACGTTAGAGGGCGACTAGACGGGAGAGGGTCGACAAGACGGGAGAGGGCGACTAGACGGGAGAGGGTCGCTAGAAGGGAGACGGCGGCTAGAGAGGAGAGGGCGACTAGAGGGGAAAGGGCCAGAAGGGAGAGGGCGGCTAGAGGGAAAGGGGGCCCGACTAGATGGGAAAGGGCGAGACGGGAGAGTGGCGACTAGACGGAGAGGCGACAGAGGAAGGAAGGGGAGATTAGACGGGAGAAGGCGACTAGACGGGAGATGGCGACAAAGAAGGCAGTGGCGCAGACGGGAGAGGCGACTACACGGGAGAGGGCGACTAGACGGGAGAGACCGACTAGACGGGAGAGGGCGAGCTAGACGGGAGAGGGCGACATAGACGGGAGTGGCGGCTAGACGGAAGATAGCCGAGGGGAAGAGCGACTAGACGAGGAGAGGGCGACTAGAGGGAAGACGGCGAAAAGAAGGGAGAGGGCGACTACAAGGAACAGGGCGACTAGACGTGAGAGGGGACTAGACGGGAGATGGCGAAAAGAAGGCAGTTGGCGGCTAGACGGGAGGAGCCACTAGACGGGAGAGGACGATTAGACGGGAGAAGGCGATTAGACGAGAGTGGGCGGCTAGGTGGGAGAAAGCGGTTAGAGGGAACAGAGCGACTAGACGGGAGAGGGCGACCAGACGGGATAGGGCGGCTAAAGGGAGAGGGCGAGTAGACGGGACAGGGCGACAAGACGGGACAGGGCGACTAGACGGGAGAAGTCGGTTAGAGGGAAGAGAGAGAATGAACGGGAGAGGGCGACCAGACGGGAGAGGGCCGCTAAACGGGATATGGCAACTAGACCGGAGAGTGCGACAAAACTGAAGAGGGCGGCTAAACGGGAGAGGGCGACTAGACGGGAAAGAGCGACTAGACGGGACAGGGCGGATGACGGGATAGGGCGGTTCGAGAGGGCGATTAGACTGGACGGAAGAGGGAGACTATACGGGACAGGGCGACAAGACGGGAGACGGCGACTAGAGGGAAGACGGCCACTAGATGGGAGACCAGCGGCGAGAGGGCAGAGGGCGACTAGACGGTATAGGGCGACTAGACGTTACAGGCCGACTAGACGGGAGTTGGCGACATGACGGGAGAGGGCGACTAGACGGAAGACGTCGGCCAGAAGGGAGATGGCGGCTAGAGAGGAGAGGGCGACTAGACGGGAAAGGGCGACTAGACAGGAAAGGGCGACTAGAGGGAAGACGGCCACTAGATGGGAGACCAGCGGCGAGAGGGCAGAGGGCGACTAGACGGTATAGGGCGAGTAGACGTTAGAGGGCGACTAGACGGGAGATGGCGACTAGACGGGAGAAACCGACTAGACGGGAGAGGGCAGCTAGACGGGAGAGGGCGACAAGACGGGAGAGGGCGACTAGACGAAAGCCGTCGGCCAGAAGAGAGACGGCGGCTAAACAGGAGAGGGCGACTAAACGGGAAAGGGCGACTAGACGGGAGAGGGCGACTAGACGGGAGATGGCGAAAAGAAGGCAGTTGGCGTCTAGACGGGACAGGGCGACTAGAGGGGAGAGACCGACTAGACGGGAGAGGGCAGGTAGACTGGAGAGGGCGACATGACGGGAGAGGGCGACTAGACGTGAGAGGGAGACTAGACGGGAGATGGCGAAAAGAAGGCAGTTGGCGTCTAGGCGGGAGAGGGCGACTAGCCGAGAGAGGGCGACTAGACGGGAGAGACCGACTAGACAGGAGAAGGCGGCTTGACGGGACAAGAGATTAGACGGGAGTTTGCGGCTAGACGGGAGAGGGCGACTAGACGGGAAAGAGCGACTAGACGGGACAGGGCGGATGACGGGTTAGGGCGGTTCGAGAGGGCGATTAGACTGGACGGGAGAGGGAGACTATACGGGACAGGGCGACAAGACGGGAGACGGCGACTAGAGGGAAGACGGCTACTAGATGGGAGACCAGCGGCGAGAGGGCAGAGGGCGACTAGACGGTATAGGGCGACTAGACGTTACAGGCCGAATAGACGGGAGTTGGCGACATGACGGGAGAGGGCGACTAGACGGAAGACGTCGGCCAGAAGGGAGACGGCGGCTAGAGAGGAGAGGGCGACTAGACGGGAAAGGGCGACTAGACAGGAAAGGGCGACTAGAGGGAAGACGGCCACTAGATGGGAGACCAGCGGCGAGAGGGCAGAGGGCGACTAGACGGTATAGGGCGAGTAGACGTTAGAGGGCGACTAAACGGGAGTTGGCGACTAGACGGGAGATGGCGAAAAGAAGGCAGTTGGCGTCTAGACGGGAGAGGGCGACTAGCCGAGAGAGGTCGACTAGACGGGAGAGACCGATTAGACGGGAGAAGGCGGCTAGACGGGAGAGGAGAATAGACGGGAGTTTGCGGCTAGACGGGAGAAAGCCGTTTGAGGGGAAAGAGCGACTAGACGGGACAGGGCGACTAGAGGGAAGACGGCGAAAAGAAGGGAGAGGGCGACTACAAGGAACAGGGCGACTAGACGTGAGAGGGGACTAGACGGGAGATGGCGAAAAGAAGGCAGTTGGCGGCTAGACGGGAGAGAGCCACTAGACGGGAGAGGACGGTTAAACGGGAGAAGGCGATTAGACGAGAGTGGGCGGCTAGGTGGGAGAAAGCGGTTAGAGGGAACAGAGCGACTAGACGGGAGAGGGCGACCGAGGGGATAGGGGGGCAAAAGGGGAGATCGATAGACGGGAAGGGGAAAGACGGGACAGGGCGACT
>JAODUO010004443.1:0-11407 GCA_025642075.2 Ridgeia piscesae | reverse complement strand
TTCCCTTCATTGATGCCTTCTTTGTTTGTAGGGTTTCCCGTTGTGTCCCGCGGTCACTAAGGGATAGGGCTTTTACGTGGTGTACCATTTATTTTCTCCACACTCATTCTGTGTCGTCTTTTGTATGGTGTACCGTTGTGTACGCACACGGTCGTACTTACATTGACGTGTCCTTCTCTTGTTTGTATGGTGTACCGTTAGTGTACGCACGCGGTCGTACTCACATGGATAGGGCTTTTACGTGGTGTACCATTTATTTTCTCCACACTCATTCTGTGTCGTCTTTGTTTGTATGGTGTACCGTTGTGTACGCACACGGTCGTACTTACATTGACGTGTCCTTCTCTTGTTTGTATGGTGTACCGTTAGTGTACGCACGCGGTCGTACTCGCATTGATAGGGCTTTAGCATGGTTACGTAGTAACCATTTATGTTTTCCACACTCTTTATGTGTCGTCTTGGATGTGTCCTTGTTCGTGTTTGTATGGTGTACCGTTAGTGTACGCACGCGGTCGTACTTACATTGACGGGGCTTTATGTGATTGTATGGTGTACCGTATGTTTGTTTGGTGTACCGTTTACGTTCTGTCATGGTCGTACTCGCATCGATGGCTCTTCATCATGTTTGTATGCTGTACCGTTAGTGTACGCACGCATCGTACTTACATTGCCGGGCTTTATTGTGATTGTGTGGTGTACCGTATGTCTGGTTGGTGTACCGTTTATGTTCTGTCTTGTACTCACTTTGATCGGTCTTATCATGTCTGTACGGTGTACCGTTAGTGTACGCACGCGGTCGTACTTACATTGATGGACTTTTCTCGTGTGTGTATGGTATACCGTGTATGTGTTGTGTCTTTATCATGTTTGTATGGTGTACCGTTGATGTTTTTGTTTTTTTCTAGTTTTCTCTATTTATCAGCAGTAACATTCAGTTGTAATTATTAGCCATGCATGTTATTCTGTGTGGTCATTGTCCATATTGATATTTTTCATATCCATATGATGTACTGCGGGTGTTCTCATCTCTGCATTTATGGAATACTGGTATCTCTTACCCTTCATTCAATTTGTTCTAGTTCTGTCCATGACAACAATCACATTTCTTGTTTGTCTTATGTACCTTTGGTGTTCTCACCATTCATGGTCTGTCTCCTACTTACTGTGTTTCACTACAGCATATCTTCTCAGCTATACTTTCAATAATTTGCTGACTCATCTTTTAAGGCATACAGTGATCATACTTTCCGTTATATCACGTCTTTGTCATATGTGACATCATGTTCATCTATCTGTACCAGCTGGATTGCGATCAGCTCCAGTTGCCCACCCTTGGCATGCACTAATGCCCTGTTGTGGCCGTTTCAATGTGCTGTCTGGCCTTTTGTTGCCCTGTTGCAGTATGAAGCGTGGTCGGGCATCTGCGTTGCGACGATCTACGATTCGTCACCCTGCCGTGACTGTCGCCCTGCTGCCCCCCCCACACGACTGCCACGGACATTATAGCTTCGGCACCAATGCTGCACACTCTTCTGAACGCTGCCTTATCATGTGCTACGAAACGGGCATATCGCCGAGCCATTTCACCTTACGCAAATTTTTGCAGGTTTCATTTTCCAGTGGTTCCCGTTTTCCCTGCTTTTAGGGGCATTTATTGCACATCTTCCCTCTCAACGTTAGGTACCAGCTACTTTCATGACCTATGTGTCTGCCATATCATACGTTCATAGGTTGGCCGGCAAAGTCGATCCCACCCAGCTTTTCGTCGTCAACAAATTATTAGTAGGAGCAAAGAAGTTGTCGGGTACTCAGACACTCGACTTCCGATCAGTTTGTCCATCCTTCGGAAATTTGTGGATGCTATTAAATTATTGCCTCCTCTGCTTATTTGCGACTTCTCCGACAAAGCATGTTTCTCTTGGCATTTCATGCATTTCTACCCATTCCCGTCCCAATGACAGTCACTCCATCATTAAAATTTTCAGATGTTACCATTTGTAACACAGGCAATGTTTTAGTCATATGCACTTTAAGCACAACACTTCTGGATAACCAGTTACTTTAACTATTTCTCAAACCAGTGACGCATTACTTTTGCCAGTATCTCACAAAAGCTTTGCTATGGGCAGGAACGTGGACGATACAGCATGACTGGCGTCTACGACATTCTACCTCTATTACATTTATCTAGTCAGTATTTTTCTTTTGTCTTACCCAATTCGAATTCAAAAAAAAGAACGTTGGGAACGCTTCAGCATGACTGGCGTCCACGACATTCTACTTCTATTACATTTACCTAGTCAGTACCTTTGTCTTACCATTCGATCTAGAACGTGGACGCTTCAGCATGACTGGCGTCCACGACATTCTACTTCTATTACATTTATCATTCATTAGTAAGGCTTCACCTTACCGTTTTGGGTACGATTACTGCTAAGCCTGACAGACCAATTCCAACCTAGCACTTGATGTATTCTCAGTTGCTTTCGCCCGAGCCTTGTAGTTGTTGCAGCATGACTGCCCTTTCTTATCTAACTGTCGACATTAGCAATTGTTTTGGTTCAGCATGACTGCCCTTCGATGTTGCCCCAGCTTTTTGTTTTCCCCTCGCCTTATATATGGCTCAGGTACAAATCGTAGTCTCGCGGTTTCACGGCATATTTCTTCTAAATGTTCAGCTATGTTCCTTGGCAGAAGCCCTGGGGTGGGGGTGTGGCCTCTGACTAGAGGCCTGGTGGGGTATATCATTGCCCCCACCTTTGCTACTTTTACATTGTCATTTGATAATTGTTTACCTAAGCTATGAGCATCATTGTATAGGCAGCTAGCAGCTATGCATATATGTTGTATTTTCCTGTTGAAAATCTGGCTGCTAACCTGTTACATTATCCTGGTTTTATATTTTGTTAGTACAATTATTAAATGACCTTTATCGACAATTACTCTTTGTGTGTTCTGTAGCAAACTAGCTCAGGGTTCTGCCAGTATGTATTATATTCACATTGAACATCAGCAGGGGATAAATGTTATTAGAAACTGTAACAAAATATGGGGAATCCATTTTCGACGTATCCAGGGAAACGTTAATTCCGCCACCTTCTGGACAAAGTACGTAACTAGCCGTAACTATTTTCCGGTAGAGGCAAGCTTGTCACAATCACTTAATATTGCAATTCTACCTGGAGTTGAGTATTAATTTTATTAATATAATTTCTAACATTTAAATGATGTCATAAGATATATTAAGATATTATTGTTTTAAATATTGAGCAAAAATTTGCCATATAGGATAAATGAAGTGAGCTAATGTACCGATCAATTTTGAAAAGTTGTAAAGATTTCAATGTCAGTAGTGTACCCAAAATGTTTTATAAAAAATATATTAAATGAATAATATCCCTATTTTTATAAAGCAAACCGTAGTTTCGAAATTCAAACATTACCATAATCGCATCTTTACCACTGACTTAAAAAACTAATTGCAAAGTCAAAAGGGGCATCAAGCTATATCCGTTGGGGCCAAATATGTCGAATTTTTCCCTCTCAACAATAAATCTACAACCTTCCAGTGATCAAAAACGCAATCGATAAAACGTTGCAATCGGGAAGACATATTTTTCGAAGCCGACAAGCCGGAACAATACAATTATGTAGGTATTTAGAAAGTATTCATAGTTGCGGAAATTAATAAATGGACATTAATTGTTTATTGAAACTGTAACAAAATTTGGGGGAATCAAATTTTTGACGTATCCAGGGAAACGTTAATTTCCCCCACCTTCTGGACAAATACGTAACTAGCCTAACTATTTTCCGGAAGGGCTTGTCACAATCACTTAATATTGCAATTCTACATGGAGTTGAGTATTAATTTTAAATTTAAAATAATTTATAAATTTAAATGATGTCATACGATATATTAAGATATTATTGTTTTAAATATTGAGCGAATATTTGCCATATAGGATAAATGAAAGTGAGCTAATGTACCGATCACGTGTGTACAGTTGTAAAGATTTCAATGTCAGTAGATGTACCCAGGTGTTTTAATTAAACGTAGTATAAAACTGAAATAATATTACATAGTTATATAAAGCAATACCGTAGTTTCGGACTGTCAAACATTACACACATAATGCGCATCTCTACTACTGACTGGACCACTCCAATTGCAATAGTCGAAGGTACATCAAGCTATATCGCGTATTGGGGGCCAAGATATGTCGAATTTTGTCCCCTTCTCAACAATAAATCTACACCCTTCCAAGTGATCAAAAACGCCATTTCCGATTAAAACGTTGCAATCGGGAAGACATATTTTTCGATGCCGACATGCCGGAACAATAACAATTAATGTAGGTATGTTAGAAAGTATTCATAAGTTGCGGAAGTTTAATAAATGGACATTAATTGTTTATTTGAATCTGTAACAAAATTTCGCGGAATCCATTTTCGACGTATCCAGGGAAACGTTAAATGACGCCACCTTCTGGACAAATAACGTAACTAGTCTAATCTATTTTCCGATAGTCAACGTGCTTGTCACAATCACTTAATATTGCAATTCTACCATGGAGTTGAGTATTAATTTTGATTAATATAATTTAGTAATATTTAAATGATGTCATACGATCAATCAAGAATTATTGCTTTTAAGTATTGACCAAATTTAGCCATATAGGATAAATGTAAGTGAGCTAATGGCCCAATCATATGTGACAAGTTGCAAACATTTAAATTTCCGTAGAAGTACCCAAATGTGTTTTGATAAAACATACTATTAAACTGAAGTAATACTCCATATTTATATAAAGCAACATCGTAGTTTCGAACTGTCAAACATTAGGCGCATAATACGCATCTCTACCACTGACTATACTAAATCAATTGCAACAGTCAAAGGTACATCAAGCTATATCGCGTCTAGGTGGCCAAAATATGTCGAATTGTGTCACCTACTCAACAACAAATCTACAACCTTCCCGAGTGTTCAAAAACGCGAATGTGAACTAAAACGTTGTAATCAGGAAGACATATTTTTCGAAGCCGACAAGCCGGAACAATAACAATTAGTGTAGGTATGTTAGAAAGTATTCATATGTTCCGGAAGCTTAATAAATGGACATTAAATGAATATTTTTACACATGTCAAAAATAATATTTATACAATGTGAGGCGGATACTTAGTCCGTGAACGGTGCGTATTCCGCAAACGTGTCGTAGCCCGTGAACTCTCCGCACTCAGAACGAGGCTCGATTCCTTTGTGCTGAGATTTTGAGTACGCAAGGCGCAATAATTTGCAGCACAAAGGAAGATCGGATTTTCGACCGAATTTACAAGGTTAGTACTGGCACACTGTATCAATTCTGATTATGCTTCATGTCTACTGTCTAGTGTGCTTTACAATTTGCTGCGTACGCATTTCTTGTACTTATTTGTCCCTTTCGGTGACTTGCGTTGGTTGCGTTTAATTCCTTTGTTCGCCGCCATTTTGTTTCGAAATTTCGCTCATCCCATGATGGATTGCTCTCCCGATTTATTAGTCATTGGCCATAGTTTTGTTCGCCGCTTGCAGGAGACGTTAATGCGTCTTACCGACCCGCCTTTAGCCATTTGTGCTGATCTGGGTGTATCCGCCCAGTATTCCACCGGTTTTTTTCATGGCATCGGCGGCCTTAAATTAGACGGCTTAGTTAGGTACATTACATTCCGCTAGGGGCGCCATGGTAGATTTGTCTCATGAATCTGGTCCAAAATCTGAGGCCGGTCTGGGCCGCCATTGCTGTAGTGACGTAGTGTGTAGTGCGTAGTGCCCCGTGAACATTGGCATACAATGCGCTTCGATTTATGACACTGGACTGACAATATATGCAATGAGTCTGTAGTGTCTTGTGAACATTGGCATGTGGATATATCCGTGCTTTGAACAATGATACACATTGAAACCTGGTGGTGTACTTGGTACCTGATGTGGCTTATGAACATCGATACACTTCACTTGGCACTGATTGCTACTGAACTTAAATATTATAAACATTGAGTCAGCAATGCATTACATTTTTACAGTCCGTTCTCATTACATGCAATGAAGCTGATGGGTTGTTGTACTTTTATTTCACTCGTTTCCCATGTATACATGTCGGCTGCATACAGTGAACAATATATAATATTATTTCACATTACAATGCGAGACATTCTACAAAACAAAGTTGATCGCAGTATTATTGGGTTTACTTTGTACTGTGATACCGTATATAAAGTAATTGCCCACATTCATAGATTAGTTATGATTAATTTTAGCACTGAAATTATTCACAATAACAATATTCTGACAAATACAATTACGTCAAGGTCAACTTTAAAAAGAAATGTCACTGATGGTTCACACTCTGATCGATATGCCATTATTTTGACTATATGAACATAAATCCATTTCAACAACATGTATGTGGAATTACAAACTATTCAGTTCATGAATTGCACTTAATATAATTAGGTCATCTCTCAATATAGATCACCTGCCAGCATTACTCAGTTATCTAGGTGACGCCAAGGTCATATCAAGGTCACGTGATATGGGGGTCAATACTTGGTTATTAATATTTGATGTTACATAAATACCTTATTCGAACAACATTCTGGCCAATACAATTACGTCACGGTCAAAAAAAAAAAACATATTTTTGGTTTCATTGTCTGCCACTTGGCGGCAGCACAAATTTCAGTTCACAGAAAATGGATATGAAAACTGTGGACACAATGGCCTGTTTTTCTGACTCTAAAATGTCGAATAACCTTGTTAATTATAAAGCTTGAAACAAAATCAAAAAGTGTTGTAAACTACATAGCATACACTATCACACGAAAGTGTTTAAATGATTCTATGACAATTTTGTTGATGTACCTAGCTTAGTAGCCGAGCTTCCGCTCGTCCGAGAGCTAGGTCCCCAAGCGGTAATCGTGGACATCGGCATGTCCCGGTGTTGACCCGGCTCTTCTCGCCTCCCGTATTGTTTCTTTCGGTCAGTCAGTTTTTGCGCTACCCACGGTGTCCGAGGTAGTCCTCTGCCAACTCCTTCCACGTGTCGCTATCCGTCCTACCGGGCGGCGTCGGTTTCCTGTGCGGGCCGACTTTAACGAAGCCCGGTTCGTCGTGAATCGCACGTTGGAGGGTTTAACCAGGGACCTCACCCACATTCAATACTGGAGACACCGGGGGATGCACGCTGACTGGGAGCCATTTTTTTGGTCGATTCGGCGTCAACCTTAATGCTGTCGGGATGCGGAAATATGTCCGCTCTATTCGGGGGGCGGCTCAGTTTGCTGCTAAACAGTGGTAATCACGCTGTTAGTAGCCTCGTAAACTCTGCTATCAGAGTAGTCCCTAATTTTCCACAATTCAAATTTCCACAACGTTAAATTTACCTTTCCACAACTTATCGTTTATCAAAATAAACAATTGTTTCACTTGAGTCTCTGTTTATTTTCTTAGCGTTCTAAGGTTCAGCATGGTCTGACTTACTGCTAACTTCTTCAGTGGCTCGTTCAATTCAAATGTGGCATCACAATCTAAATTTATGATCCCTCAGCCTCTTTCACAACATTTAAATTGTTCTTTTTCAATGTATTGGTTGTACTTGTGAGCACTGATTTGCATGATTAACTCGCGCTGCCATTCATTGGCTCCATCCTGGTCACGTTTCATTGCGTTGCATATGTCGGTTATGACAGATTGCGTGATCACATTACACCACTACCCGTTTACATACATTCATGTGTTGTCATCTTAAACCACTGTTATGTTTGTTATCTGTGTGTTGTTTATCGCCCTCTACTGGCACAACGACGCTGCCACATGGCTCTTCCAGCCCATAGTTTCGCCGGGTTTAGTTGTGTGCCAGTTAATCACCCCTAATGATGAAACAATGACTGGGCTGTGATGGTTAACTAATTGGCCCATAGTTTCACCATGTTCGTGCGATGCATAATCGCACCCTACTGCTGAAATGATGACTGGGTGGAGGGTTAATCGCGCCCATAGTTTCACCAGGGTTTTATGCGATGGTTAATCGTCCCCTACTGGTGAAATGATGCTTGGTGCTGGATTGTTAATCCAACCTTAGTTTCACCAGTTTATGTGTGCGATGGTTAATCGCCCCCTACTGGTGGAATGATGATTGGGTGATGGATGGTTAATCCAGCCTATAGTTGCACCAGTTTATATGTGCGATGGTTAATCGCCCCCTACTGGTGAAATGATGATTGGGTGGTGGATTGTTAATCCAGCCTATTGTTTCACCAGTCTATGTGTGCGATGGTTAATCGCCCCCTACTGGTGGAATGATGATTGGGTGATGGAGGGGTAATCCAGCCTATATTTTCACCGGGTTATTGTGCGATGGTTAATCGCCCCCTACTGGTGGTATGATGATTGGGTGATGGATGGGTAATCCAGCCTATAGTTTCACCAGTCTATGTGTGCGATGGTTAATCGCCCCCTACTGGTGGAATGATGATTGGGTGATGGATGGGTAATCCAGCCTATAGTTTCACCAGGTTATGTGTGCGATGGTTAATCGCCCCCTACTGGGGAAATGATGATTGGGTGGTGGATGGGTATTCCAGCCCATAGTTTTGCCAGGTTAGTTCGCATTGGTTGTTCCTACTATGCTATGCACGTAATGTGGTCGCTGTGAGTACTCGATTCCGTTCCTCCCCCTGGTCTAATTTTGCAGCATGCCTGCTGGACGTCCCGCAAAACGAGTCGCGCCTGCTGTGCGGCCTCCATCCGCACGCCGCGCAGCCCTGACTCGTCCGACTGAGCCGGATTTGCCTGCGCCCCCTGTTCGACGCCGCCGTATCGCCTCCGCTGCTGCTGGTCGCCCGGATGACCTGCCTAAGGACACTGCCTCGACGGCTTCGATGGTCGCCATCGTGACAAGGGAAGTATTGAAGCAGTTGCGCGAGGATCGCGACGCCGCCCTTCCCCCGCCCTCTTTGCCTGCCCCCGTGTTGCCTGCCACGCGGCCCCCTGGCTTCACTCGCGTCCAGACCCAATCCCACCGGAACTTCTACCTTGGCGCCAGTGATGTTGCGTCTGCTCAATGCAGCTCTGACAGAGGGCACACGGCATGCTTATAAGCATGCTGTCACTTCCTTTACTGCCTTTAGCACGACCCATTTTCCTGCTTCCTCTGTTTTCCCAGCCTCCATAGGTGCTTTAGCTGCATTTGTAGCGCACCTGTTCTCGCAGAATTACGCTCCTGCTACACTACTGACATATATGTCAGCTTTATCCTATGTGCACAAACTGGCCGATATGGCTGACCCGACCCAGCATTTCGTGATAAAGAAACTATTAGCTGGAGCCCAGAAACTGGCCGCCAAGCCTGACACCCGTTTACCCATTACCCCCACAGTCCTGCATAAGATTGTTGATGCCACTCCCTTTATTGTTTCATCTAACTATGTCTGCTACATGCTCCAAAGCATGTTTCTGTTGTCCTTTCATGCTTTCTTACGTATAGGTGAAATCACAGTCCATTCTAAAGCTCGCCATGCATCTGTCATACAGGTGTCAGATGTCACCATTTCAAATTCTTCTTTGACACTCGTGATGTGTCACTTCAAGCACAATACATCGGGCCGTCCAGTCACTTTGTCTATCTCACGTACACATGACAAATACTGCCCAGTACTGGGTCTTTCGCGCTTCCTTACGGTTCGTGGTACAGTTCAGGGTCCACTATATGCATTTGCTAATGCCACCCCAGTTTCGCGCAACTTTTTCTGCAACCACTTAACTAAAACGTTAAAATATGCAGGGCTGGACCCGGACAAATACAAGGGTCACAGCTTTCGCATCGGTGCTGCTACTGCGGCAGCAGATTCTGGTTTGAGCGAAACCCAAATTCAAACCATGGGCAGGTGGAAATCTTCCGCCTTCAAGCGTTATGTTCGCATTCCCGTTCTCCGAATGTCCCAGCGGTAAACATCCCCAAATTACACATGGGTGGTTCAGCATGACTGCCACCCATCAAAAAAGGTCCCGTCTGCACCTATTGATTGGGTTCGTTTCTTCCCGTTAATGGGTAATTCGGTTTCCTTGCCGCTTTATTCCGTACCAACGTAGTTGATGCTTCAGCATGACTGGCATTCACTTTAGTCCTCAGGGCAATATGGAGCATGACTAATCCCACCCTGACCCATACTTATGTTCTTTTACACTTAGTGCTGTCGTTCGCACCTGTCCATACTATATAAGAATTTTTCCCAGTTGCAGTATGACTGACACCTGTTTCACCTATGGACAAAACATTAATAAGTTGTTGCAGTATGACTGACAATTGCGTTAACCCTAATTTTATAGCACTCCGTTGTTTGTTTCCACTAAGTGTTTAATAATGTGTTGTTTCAGCATGACTGGCAACCTGGTTATATTCGTTTTTACATTTATTTTCACTGGCAGAGCCCTGGGGTGGGGAGTGGGGCCTCTGTTACAAGAGGCCGGGTGGGGAAAACATTGTTAACACCCCACCTTTGCTAATATTGTCATTTTCTAAATGTATCTATACTGTCTTGAGGAGTTTTGAGTACATTTATTAAATGACCTTTATCAACAACAATAACTCTTGTTTATTTATTGTAGCAAACAAGCTCAGGTCTCTGCCAGTATAAGCATCAGCAGGGATAAATTTATTAGAAACTGTAACAAAATATGGCGGAATCCATTTTCGACGTATCCAGGGAAACGTTAATTGCCGCCACCTTCTGGACAAAGTACGTAACTAGCCGTAACTATTTTTCTACCATGGGGTTGAGTATTAATTTTGATTAATATAATTTACTAACATTTAAATGATGTCATACGATATATTAAGATATTATTGCTTTTAAATATTGAGCAAATATTTTCCATATAGGATAAATGAAGTGAGCTAATGTACCGATCATATGTGAACAGTTGTAAAGATTTCAATGTCAGTAGATGTACCCAAATGTGTTTTGATAAAACATACTATTAAAGTGAAGTAATACTCCATATTTATATAAAGCAACACCGTAGTTTCGAACTGTCAAACATTAGGCGCATAATACGCATCTTTACCACTGACTATACTAAACTAATTGCAACAGTCAAAGGTGCATCAAGCTATATCACGTCTAGGTGTCCAATATATGTCGAATTTTATCACCTACTCAACAATAAATCTACAACCTCTCCGAGTGATCAAAAACGCGAATGACGACTAAAACGTTGCAATCGGGAAGACATATTTTTCGAAGCCGACAAGCCGGAACAATACAATTATGTAGGTATTTAGAAAGTATTCATCAGTTGCGGAAACTTAATAAATGGACATTAATTGTTTATTGAAACTGTAACAAAATTTGGCGGAATCAATT
>JAODUO010004442.1:0-11572 GCA_025642075.2 Ridgeia piscesae | reverse complement strand
CAAGACTTACTAGTTATAAAATAAATATTTAAAATATTGCATTTTCTTAAAAAGTAGTTACTAAAACAATAAGAAATTGATGCACAATTGGCAATTATAACAATAAACAAAAAGGAAAACCACTGCACTCACCACCCAAATATTATTATGGTAATTATATTCGCAACTTTCTTTGTGATGGTGTGGAATTGAAAGTTGTCCGGGAACTTAATTCGTATGATTGTAATATTATATGTATATTTTATATTTATATATATATATATATATATATATATATATATATATATATATATATATATATATATAAAATAATTTTTATTACCCGGTATTTAAAAATTGATCATTTCCGGGTTTAAAAACGCAAAAATACGAGTGAATTTCTTGTACATTTTGATCGATAAATAACACAATTTTTTTGTTCTGATCACATGACCAGTGTTACTGAGTGTATGTGTGGGGAGTGTGTAGTATATGTGTAGTAGATATACGATGTGAATCTTTGTGTTTGCAGACGGTAGCACCGAGATCGACGTCAGCCTAGATCGATGCCGACGATGCCGATGGCCCTCACCAGGCAAAGGTCACAAAAATCACATGACCAGACAAGAGTCACATGGTTCGGCTTGACGTTTCGTAAATAACAGGAGACAGCATGTCCAGTTTAAACGCATCTCTTGAAAGTGGCTCGTTGCCAGCTATTGGTAGGTCAACATAGTGACCGTCCTAATATAGTATGGTCTAACTATAAAGGCAAAACAGAAACCTGTAAACACCGTACAGAAATCCGTCCAGTTCGTAGCCTAGGACTAGGTTATAAGTCATGTCTCATGATCGACAGTTGTGTCGCTGCCACTGCCCACCGCACTGGTTAAACCGAGAGGCTATATGGCATTTAAGTCTTAGCCACTTGTGCCGTGGAATAACAACGCCAAGGAAATGGGCGAATGGCTGCGCCCTGATATAAAAAATTATGTACTAAATGCGATTCCGTGCCCCGACTGATGGGTTTACGACCGTCGCCATGTTGCCTTTGTCAACCGGACTTTGCCTTTGTTGGATACATTTAGTTACGGGTTTACTGGGACTTAGTCTAGACGTCTTAGTGTGAGGCAACGACATACCTACACTCCCCTTTTTAATTTAAAACTAATTACTACCCCATATTTTTACCAAAATTCCCCCCCAAGTTCCTCACCCGCCAAAAATCCAAAAAAATAACAGAAATTACGAAAAGGGGTAGCTTTCAATTTAAGGGGGCAATTGACTGGAGGTCTGGGTTAAAACACTACATGGAGACATCGAGAATATTTTTTTGTAATTTCTTTTTTTATTGTATGTGAGATGCTTCAGACTTTCAAAATTTTTTTAAAGTTTTTTAAAATGTTTTTGGGGAATTTTTTGTTTTTTTTTTAATTCTGTGGTAAGGTTGCCTTGGGGACCTAATATTGGCAGAGCATGGAGGTGAGGGGCTAAAATTGGCTACCTCTGGATTATTGGGGGCTTGGGTAGGAGAATGTTCTTCAGAGTTCACATTGGGGTGATGACCTCCTGAGCTTCTTCCTGTTACACAATCACTTGTAGATTATTCTGTTGCATAGGTTTAGAATGATACTTCAACTCAGTATTTTTTTCGTTACTTCCCCACATATAGACACCAAATACAAAAAAAATTTCATGTTTTTGGAAAAAATTTTCCAGGAATGAACCAGTAGACGAACAATACTGAACTATCAGTTCACCATCGGGCGGCACAGGAATCTAACCCAGGGTCCCTATGAATGACAATCCAGCGATCTATAACCACTGACCACCTGTTGCTAACAATAGATCTATGAAGTCTTTGATTGGTCTACAGGTATGAAATTGAATAAATGTCTACGTGCAATGCCCTTATAACTATAATTATACAAACTATAGTATAGAGTACCTGTCAACATTAAACATTGCATTTTAAATTTTACAATGAACAAGAAACATTTCAATATAGGGGTTTAAAATTGTTGTTTATAATCTATGAAATAAAAAAATAGCAAAACTATATTTCATAATTCTGTAACTAAATCTTTAGTTAATATCCGCTTCGTTGAAGCAGGTCACATATGTGAAGGTCGCTGTTTCAGAGGTGGTCACATGACTGTCGTCATGTGTCCGAGTGACCTCATCAGCTGGCATGCCACAGAAAGACAATGACAGATTGTTTGGTGCCAAAGCGTCTGTCTCGCATGATGCCCCCCCCAGAAAAAAAAAAGGAAAGCCCAAAAATGTGGCTCCGGTTTTTTCTTCCCCCCTTTTGGAACCCCCTTTCGGGGCCCCACAGAGTTGTTGCTTCTCGCTCTTGCACTTGTTGACCTCACATCAAACATGTCTCTGTCTGTGCTTGCTCCGTTCTTCCCTGATGAGGTATGTATGTTTATTATCTTGTACTTTTTTTAGTTGTAGCAGAGCTGTAATGTCACAAAGTACATTTATTTCATTTACCTTACTTAAGTAGAACAGTTTATTTTTCCTATGTAACTAAGTATATTTTTACAAGTACTTTTATGTGTAACAAAGGTTACTTTTCTTGAATATTTTAACAAACTACTGTGAACTACATATATGTGTATCTTTTACAAATGTAACTCTTTTTTTGTTAAATTTGCCAAGTCCTAAAAACTTCTGCGAATGATCAGTGCTGAAAGCATGGCACAGATTGTTGTCAGCATAGATTTATTTACATATAGCAGCAGGAACAATAGACAGACATGTTAAGTGTCCCAGAGTTGCTAGATGTCCATGTCAGTTGAATAAAAGATATGCTTTGTTACTGGATGAAGCTAGTGAGATAAGTGTAATCTTGGGTCTGGCCCTAAACCTGAATGGTGAATGAGGTGGACCCCAGCTGGCTAGGCCAGCCAGTTGCAGTCAGACAACAATGTCCAGTGGTTATTTAAACACTGACTATAATTTATAAAACAAAAACAGCTGCTTACTTTGTCTTGTGACTTGCCTGTTGTCTACATGGTTTATTAGCTTTAGGTGATCTCTGTGTACAAACCTCATCTTTATAATCTCTGTCTTTAATATAGATCAGTCAGTGTGTGGAACTGAATGAAATCAGTTTCAGTACATATTTGGATGCCAGCAGGGCTTTATGCAGGACCAAATTATTGCCAGTCACACATGTGACACATGGATGTCAATTGTTAAGCGAATTTACAAACTTTAAAATGTGGGTGGACGGGTTTCTGCATAAAGCTATGGATCCCGATTGAATGTTTTATATAATCAATGTATTTTATTAATTAGTATTTATTACAAATAAATGTACTTGTTGCAGCTTTGTTTCATTGTTTGTAAAACTTGATAAAAAGTGCATCATTTTATAAAAACAACTATTTTCTTTCATTGTTAGACAGATCCATATTTGCCCCAACAATCGCACAAGTGCAAGGGCTTAGTTAGGTGTCTAATAATTTTTCATACACAAACTGTCAGTAATATTGTATTTAATTGAATCAGCTTGTGATTGAAACCTTTTGATTTAAAATTTAAAAACTTTTTTTTTTAATGAATGTGGATTTTTTTTTGGGCAAAAGCCATTTTTATTATTTTATAATTTTTTTTATTATTATTTATATTATTTAATTTTTATTTATTTATAAATAAATCTAAAAATTGCTCAGATAATTTAAAATAAAACATATAGAAAATTTGGAATTTTTTTTTGTCCTTCGGACAAAACCTTCAAAATTCCACTTTCTGAAACGGGATGATGTTAACAATGGAAAAACTAAAAAGGGGCGGAGATTTCTAAAAAACAACGTTTCCCCTTTAAAAAGAAAATTTCAAAAATTTAATTTTTAAAAAAAAATTTTTTTGTTTAAAAAAGGGGAAGGGGGGCCCCAATTTTTTTTTTTTTTCCCCTTTCCCGGGGGCCCAATTTGGCCCTGGTGGTTTTTCTTAAAAAAATTTTTTTTTCATTTTTTGCTTTTATCTTTAATTTTATTTTTAAATGCTAAACAAAATCATTATCTAAAATTTTAAAACCCCCCCAATAACTTCACCCCCTTTTTTTAACCTTTTAACCCCAATTTTTTGGGTTTTTTTGGGACCTGGGTGGCATTTCACTAACGTTGATTACAGCTCTTAAACTTGATGTTGCTCTTTAAAATAAATTTTGATCCTTAACAATGATCCTGTATACTTGAAAACGGTCAACACCATGACGTGCCAGTGGGACATCATCACCGGTGTGTCATGGAAATAGTGTCCTCACTAATATGGCAATGGATATTTATATTTAAAGAAACATAAAATTTAACAACATATTTTGTTTAGTGATGACTTTTCATTATGAGCTCTTAATTTTAGTTTCCACATACAAAGTTAATTTTTTTTTTTGAATCCAGCTATGTTCATATGTCATGATTAATGCATTTAAAAAATAAAACTGACTGCAAGAGGGTGAGGTGAAGGTTTGTGGTTTTCCCTTTCAGATGCCCGTTGTTGGTGCGAGGTTTCTGCTTCTGGCGGGTCAGTTCTTTGGCGGTGGATGTGTCCTTCTGTTTGGGTGGGTGACATGGCTTTGCACTGATGTAGTCATTTAACTTGCTGACTGATGCTGGAAAGTTTATATTTATTTATTTTAATAAAAATCTGATTTCCTTTAATTATATTATGTTTGTTATCTGTCTTTTTGTACTTTTGGTGCTTTGTATTAATGTTTTATATATTAGAATTACACACAGCACCACACTCATTGACTGCTGGGTGTGGTGTCATCCATCTGATAATGTTATTATTGCCTCTGTGTATTTCTATTCTTTAAATAGTAGTAATATAATTAAACATAATCGTAAAAGCTAAGCTTCGATCTGTTGACTGTTGACATGAAAACGGTGACTTGCAGCACACTTGACTACATTCCGACCAGCGACGAGAACACGACGCTGTTCACTGTCATGTGTTTTGTGGTGCGAGGCTTTGCAGCGACAGGATGTACCGCGTCCAACACCGCCAGCTTTGTCATCACAGCCAATGCCTTCCCCAATAACGTCGCCACTGTCTTTGGGATTCTGGAGATGGCCACCGGTCTCGGCTTAATGATTGGACCAGCCGCTGGGGGGGTTCTATTTCAGGTATGTCCATTTTGAGGTGTGGAAAGGTTTATGAGTGGACAGGCTATTGTAAGCAAGTCATCTGTTATGTTGGTGAAAATTTATAATTTTTTTGGGGTTTTTGGTTTTTTGGGTTTATTTTAATTTTTTTTTTCCGAGGAAACCCTTGATAAAAAAATTAAAAATTTTTTTTTTTTTTAAAAAAAAAAAAAAAAAACAAGGGGAATGGGTAAAAAGTATGGGGTTTTTGAAAACCCTTTGGCCAAGGGGTTTTCAGGCTTTTTATTTTTTTTTCGAAAACGGGGCCCAAAAAAAAAAAAATTATTAAATAAAAAAATTTTAAAAATAAAAATAGGGGAAAAAAAAAATGGTTAAATTTTTTTAAAATTAAAAAAATTAATATTTTTTAAAAATTTTTTTAAAATTATTTTTTTTTTATATTAAAAATATTCGGGGGAAGGGGGGTTGTTAAATTTGGGTTAAGAAAAGGGGGTTTTTAAAGGGTTCCTTAAAAAAATTTTTTCCCCAACCTTCTGAATATATATATATATATATATATATATATATATATATACATACATACATATATATATGTATATATATGCAGTTTTCGAAATATATGCTGACCTGGCAGGTCAAAACCATACTTTACCATCGTGACAGTAATGTTTTCAAGTTACTCGAATGACTACCCGGTACATACTTTTCCATTTGACAGCAGCAGGCCATAAATCTACCCCAACCGTTGCCAGTGAATGCAATTCCTGACCTGAAAGACGACCCTCCAATAAATCTGGCCCAGACATCATCACGAAGTTGTTGCACCAACATAACAGATGACTTGCTTACAATAGCCTGTCCACTCATAAACCTTTCCACACCTCAAAATGGACATACCTGAAATAGAACCCCCCCAACGGCTGGTCCAATCATTAAGCCGAGACCGGTGGCCATCTCCAGAATCCCAAAGACAGTGGCGACGTTATTGGGGAAGGCATTGGCTGTGATGACAAAGCTGGCGGTGTTGGACGCGGTACATCCTGTCGCTGCAAAGCCTCGCACCACAAAACACATGACAGTGAACAGCGTCGTGTTCTCGTCGCTGGTCGGAATGTAGTCAAGTGTGCTGCAAGTCACCGTTTTCATGTCAACAGTCAACAGATCGAAGCTTAGCTTTTACGATTATGTTTAATTATATTACTACTATTTAAAGAATAGAAATACACAGAGGCAATAATAACATTATCAGATGGATGACACCACACCCAGCAGTCAATGAGTGTGGTGCTGTGTGTAATTCTAATATATAAAACATTAATACAAAGCACCAAAAGTACAAAAAGACAGATAACAAACATAATATAATTAAAGGAAATCAGATTTTTATTAAAATAAATAAATATAAACTTTCCAGCATCAGTCAGCAAGTTAAATGACTACATCAGTGCAAAGCCATGTCACCCACCCAAACAGAAGGACACATCCACCGCCAAAGAACTGACCCGCCAGAAGCAGAAACCTCGCACCAACAACGGGCATCTGAAAGGAACACCACAAACCTTCACCTCACCCTCTTGCAGTCAGTTTTATTTTTTAAATGCATTAATCATGACATATGAACATAGCTGGATTCAAATAAAAAAAATTAACTTTGTATGTGGAAACTAAAATTAAGAGCTCATAATGAAAAGTCATCACTAAACAAAATATGTTGTTAAATTTTATGTTTCTTTAAATATAAATATCCATTGCCATATTAGTGAAGACACTATTTCCATGACACACCGGTGATGATGTCCCACTGGCACGTCATGGTGTTGACCGTTTTCAAGTATACAGGATCATTGTTAAGGATCAAAATTTATTTTAAAGAGCAACATCAAGTTTAAGAGCTGTAATCAACGTTAGTGAAATGCCACCCAGGTCCTTCAAATACCCAACTTAGGCTAAAACGGTTATGGGTAGTTAATTAATAGTGTTAATGCAGGGGTTAAAATAGTAGTTATTTCTACCTCTGTAATGTTATCTGGGAGGGCTTTTAATAATTTTCAGCATCAATCAGTACTTTTGTTCAGACTTTATTTCACAGCAATATTAAATTATATAGATAAAAGCAGAAAAGTGAAAATAAGCATTGTTTTATATTGAATAACTACCTTACCAGTTTGCCAAAGATTGGAGATGTGATGAACTGGACAAGGGCAAACACCCCAAATATGAATCCACTTGTAGTATCACTGACTCCCTTCTTGGCCGCCTGCAAGCAAACAATATTTTCACAACCAACATTTGGGGCATTCATGTTCGCCCCAATAGCCATCATCTCAAACTGTGCTTTCCTATCATAATATCATGTACCAAGTTCTGTCGATGAAATGCTGGACATTTTTGTAGATGTGCAGAATGACGTTGCTGTTGTCTTAGAGGAATCTCCTGACCCTTAATTTATGTTATACTCTATTGTTATACATCATACCATGTTTACAGTAAATGTAGCTGTATTATTCTTGACATGGATATATTGTACCATGTACAGGACAAATAAAAAGATTCTTCTTCAAATTTGTCTATATGTTGTCTATTTTAGATATGTATAGCTGTATGCAATTTGTACTGTATTGTATTTATCCCAAATCCAACAGGTCCAGACGAGAATTGGACAATACATATAAATAATAATAAAACAACAATTATAATATAATAAAACACTAAGGACAAAATATATATAAAAGCACACAATATAAGACATATCAATCATCATTCATAATAAATAGAAATGTTTTTAAATTGTAGATCAAAAGGTTTCAATCACAAGCTGATTCAATTAAATACAATATTACTGACAGTTTGTGTATGAAAAATTATTAGACACCTAACTAAGCCCTTGCACTTGTGCGATTGTTGGGGCAAATATGGATCTGTCTAACAATGAAAGAAAATAGTTGTTTTTATAAAATGATGCACTTTTTATCAAGTTTTACAAACAATGAAACAAAGCTGCAACAAGTACATTTATTTGTAATAAATACTAATTAATAAAATACATTGATTATATAAAACATTCAATCGGGATCCATAGCTTTATGCAGAAACCCGTCCACCCACATTTTAAAGTTTGTAAATTCGCTTAACAATTGACATCCATGTGTCACATGTGTGACTGGCAATAATTTGGTCCTGCATAAAGCCCTGCTGGCATCCAAATATGTACTGAAACTGATTTCATTCAGTTCCACACACTGACTGATCTATATTAAAGACAGAGATTATAAAGATGAGGTTTGTACACAGAGATCACCTAAAGCTAATAAACCATGTAGACAACAGGCAAGTCACAAGACAAAGTAAGCAGCTGTTTTTGTTTTATAAATTATAGTCAGTGTTTAAATAACCACTGGACATTGTTGTCTGACTGCAACTGGCTGGCCTAGCCAGCTGGGGTCCACCTCATTCACCATTCAGGTTTAGGGCCAGACCCAAGATTACACTTATCTCACTAGCTTCATCCAGTGTCAAAGCATATCTTTTATTCAACTGGACATCTAGCAACTCTGGGACACTTAACATGTCTGTCTATTGTTCCTGCTGCTATATGTAAATAAATCTATGCTGACAACAATCTGTGCCATGCTTTCAGCACTGATCATTCGCAGAAGTTTTTAGGACTTGGCAAATTTAACAAAAAAAGAGTTACATTTGTAAAAGATACACATATATGTAGTTCACAGTACTTCCACCGAATGTAGTTTGTTAAAATATTCAAGAAAAGTAACCTTTGTTACACATAAAAGTACTTGTAAAAATATACTTAGTTACATAGGAAAAATAAACTGTTCTACTTAAGTAAGGTAAATGAAATAAATGTACTTTGTGACATTACAGCTCTGCTACAACTAAAAAAAGTACAAGATAATAAACATACATACCTCATCAGGGAAGAACGGAGCAAGCACAGACAGAGACATGTTTGATGTGAGGTCAACAAGTGCAAGAGCGAGAAGCAACAACTTCTGTCGCCTCGAAGAGTTCCACAGCGAGAACGGAGCCACAGTGCTGACATCTGGAGGCAATGATGCGTTTTGGTCCAATGCATTGTATGAAAATGAGTCTTTCTGCAGCAGCGACACAGTACTTCCATCTGATGGCGGTGTAATCGAGTCGGTTTGTTGTTGATTTGATGAGCTGAAGTCTCTCGCAAGTGGGGCATCATGCGAGACAGACGCTTTGGCACCAAACAATCTGTCATTGTCTTTCTGTGGCATGCCAGCTGATGAGGTCACTCGGACACATGACGACAGTCATGTGACCACCTCTGAAACAGCGACCTTCACATATGTGACCTGCTTCAACGAAGCGGATATTAACTAAAGATTTAGTTACAGAATTATGAAATATAGTTTTGCTATTTTTTTATTTCATAGAATATAAACAACAATTTTAAACCCCTATATTGAAATGTTTCTTGTTCATTGTAAAATTTAAAATGCAATGTTTAATGTTGACAGGTACTCTATACTATAGTTTGTATAATTATAGTTATAAGGGCATTGCACGTAGAAATTTATTCAATTTCATACCTGTAGACCAATCAAAGACTTCATAGATCTATTGTTAGCAACAGGTGGTCGAAAATGGTTATAGATCGCTGGATTGTCATTCATAGGGACCCTGGGTTAGATTCCTGATGCCGCCAGATGGTGAACTGATAGTTCAGTATTGCTTCAGTCTGACTGGTTAAGCTGGTATGTCAAAACATGGAAAACGTTGCTTCCTAACATTGCCTGTGTCGTTTTGGAGGAGTCAGTGTAAACTGTTGGTCTCTTGTATTTGGTGTCTATATGTGGGGAAGTAACGAAAAAAATACTGAGTTGAAGTATCATTCTAAACCTATGCAACAGAATAATCTACAAGTGATTGTGTAACAGGAAGAAGCTCAGGAGGTCATCACCCCAATGTGAACTCTGAAGAACATTCTCCTACCGCAAGCCCCCAATAATCCAGAGGTAGCCAATTTTAGCCCCTCACCTCCATGCTCTGCCAATATTAGGTCACCAAGGCAACCTTACCATAGAATAGGGTAGATATGCTGATGGGTTCTTAGACCGAATTTGATATAACAAATTAAATAAGGATACCCTTTTATCAGAAAATACTATAATTTATTTAAAAAAACTATTCAACATTAAACTTATACTGAAAGTCTGAAGCATCTCACATACAATAAAAAAAGAAATTACAAAAAAATATTCTCGATGTCTCCATGTAGTGTTTTAACCCAGACCTCCAGTCAATTGCCCCCTTAAATTGAAAGCTATCCCTGTGTGGCTGTGACAGTGTCTGTTATTGTTTTTGACTTTGTGCTGGTCGAGGACACTTCGCGGGAATCTTGGTCCACAGACAGATATAGGGCCTAGTAATTAGTATAATTAGTAGTAGCCTGTAGTGTAGGTATGTCGTTGCCTCACACTAAGACGTCTAGACTAAGTCCCAGTAAACCCGTAACTAAATGTATCCAACAAAGGCAAAGTCCGGTTGACAAAGGCAACATGGCGACGGTCGTAAACCCATCAGTCGGGGCACGGAATCGCAGTTAGTACATAATTTTTTATATCAGGGCGCAGCCATTCGCCCATTTCCTTGGCGTTGTTATTCCACGGCACAAGTGGCTAAGACTTAAATGCCATATAGCCTCTCGGTTTAACCAGTGCGGTGGGCAGTGGCAGCGACACAACTGTCGATCATGAGACATGACTTATAACCTAGTCCTAGGCTACGAACTGGACGGATTTCTGTACGGTGTTTACAGGTTTCTGTTTTGCCTTTATAGTTAGACCATACTATATTAGGACGGTCACTATGTTGACCTACCAATAGCTGGCAACGAGCCACTTTCAAGAGATGCGTTTAAACTGGACATGCTGTCTCCTGTTATTTACGAAACGTCAAGCCGAACCATGTGACTCTTGTCTGGTCATGTGATTTTTGTGACCTTTGCCTGGTGAGGGCCATCGGCATCGTCGGCATCGATCTAGGCTGACGTCGATCTCGGTGCTACCGTCTGCAAACACAAAGATTCACATCGTATATCTACTACACATATACTACACACTCCCCACACATACACTCAGTAACACTGGTCATGTGATCAGAACAAAAAAATTGTGTTATTTATCGATCAAAATGTACAAGAAATTCACTCGTATTTTTGCGTTTTCATACGTTACTTAGTTTCGCAGGAAACACCGGTAGATGGCACTACTTTAGTACGTTTTATCATCAACGGTAAATGTCACAGTCAATAAAATTTTTTAAATTTTTATATATTATATATATATATATATATATATATAATATATATATATATATAAATATAATATAAAAATACATATACATATTTCAAAAATATACAGGGATACGCTACGACTGAAGATTCACACGGACAACTTTCAATTCCACACCATCACAAAGAAAGT
>JAODUO010004441.1:0-11728 GCA_025642075.2 Ridgeia piscesae | reverse complement strand
AAAAATTATAAAACCCGCTTTGAATTTGAAGTGAAAAGTTTTAATATGCATTCTTTCCAGTTTTCAATTCCCCTAAGCCTTTCAATCATCCCAGTTACCCTCTTTGAAAAAAACCTTTTGATGAACTACATCATAGATGTCCACCATTGTCTATATCCAGGCACTCATTGAGATGGCTGAATGAAGTTGAAATGACAGTGAATGAATTTGGAGTTGACACAACAACACATGATTTGAATCCATGTTCTCTTGTTTGAGTTATATTCTCTAATCACTAAGCAACTATGCTGTAGAACGAATACAAATGACCACGCTTTGTTTTATGAGTCTAGTTAAGCTCATCAGATAAGACCAACATTGGTAGAAAAACGACAAACAAAATGGCTTTGTACCTATACTTAACTAGTATCTTGCATGATTTCTCTCTGACGTTTAGGTCGTGAAATGACAGTGTGACAGGTTTGTTGAACTCAAGCCCATGTGGCAGGCAGTGCACCACCGGCCCAACCAAGTGCTGATTATCTGACAAGTCCGGCACATCTGATGTGTTGCAGCTGATCGCTAACGTAAGTGTGAGCTCGTGTGGAAGTGCATTTGGTGGAATTGTCAGCGAGACATTTCTCACTTGAAGGATGGCACCATTCTGATCAACTTCAAAATTCCAGTAACGACGGCCATTCCATACTGTAACAGTAAAGCAGTATATGTATAGTCCAATATATTTATTAGATGTATAAAATTTAAATATTTTTATTAACTCTACAAGCCCTATTGCACATACATGATATAAAATCTTGTATTTGTGTGTTTAAATACTGAAAAATCATTTAATTTTTAATTTAAATTAAATTGTTTGTTTTTTGTGTGTGTGTGTGTGTGTGTGTGTGTGTTTTTAATAAAGTTAAAGCAACAATTTTTATGTGTCAAGATACATAACTTTTGTTTTTTGTGTTTCAAATTTTTTGTCTTTTTCAGATATCGTAATAGCATAAATGAACGAGTTGGTTAAAAAAATTAAATCTTGTTTTCATTTTTAATGAAAATTCACAATTGTTTGTTATCATAAATGTATCATCATTTTATTCAAACCAAATTTGTAATGTTTAAAAATGAAAAAATGCCAATAAAAACTTTTTGCATAGACAAATCTGGGGTATGTATCAATCCACAATGGACTATACATATCAGTAAAATTAATAATTTAAACGAAATAAACTACTGAAAACGTATTGCATTAACAGTTGATCACGTCACTGGTATCCATACCGCATTGCAATGCCCAAATCCATAGTAAGTACATTTAGCAGTGTCACCGCTCAATTAATAATAGTAGACCCCAGATGTAGTAATGACTCTTATATAAACATGGCTGGTATACCTAAATTAGTAGTAAAGGTGGCATGCTTTAATAATACCGTTAACTTAAGCAGTAAAACGGGAATAATTTTGGTTATTCAACTCTTCGCTTTTGCTACAATTTGGTAGTCGTAAGCATAGACATAGCAGCTTAGGCTTAGCCTAATCCTTTTCTAGTCGCATTTTGATTTGGTGTATCTTACTATATAATGCCACAATGGCGACAGAAGTTAATTTGTCTACTTCACCCGAATTATGTATACTACGTTTTGAGGATGGGCTATTGCATTCTTCTAGTTATTAATCATTAATTTCACTAGATGCTTCCACTACAACAAGCGGTTTCTAATTTGATAAACAGGATATATCGCGTTTTATGGAAAAAGACACACGGTGGTTATCTTATGAATTGAAATTAAAGGGGTTATATCATGTTTTGGGGAAAAGTATATTTCATTATGTCAGGGTGACTTTGAACTAAACGTTGTAACTTTTGGCGAAATTTTATATCTTTGGGTTTCCCTAAAAAATTGATAAATGTTCTAGGCCTATCTGAGCTTCGAGATTGCCGCCGTCTTAAACTCGTTTTCAAAGAAATTATATTGATTGTAACCCCCTCGACATCATCCACATCATGACACATACCCTACAAACAGATAGTATGTATTTAATGTAAGAAAGAAACGTTTATAAGCTATAACTAATCATTAGTATGTCGATGTGTAAGGAGTTGTACATTTAACACATTTAAATCTGGGATACACTCATATATATATGTATATATATATATATATATATACATATATATATATACACTATACATGTATGTAGATTTAAATGTATTAAATATACAACTCCTTCACACATGCATCGACATACTAATGATAAGTTATAGCTTTATATATATATATTATATTATATATATATTATAATATATATAATTAATTATACAGCTGTATATAATGAAATAAATAAAAATATATATTATAAACACTTTGTACAATAATGGAAACAATATGTTCTAATGATTTCAAATGACAATGCAGCGTTGACCTTTTGCTTCAGTGTGATTTTCAGGCACTGTTCAACCTCTGAAACCAATTCAATCAAACGTTTGATGTCACATCAATTATGATAGCATGTGGATGAAACAAGAACAGACTGTGGGCGTGGATCTGAAATTCAGAGACAATCACTGTGTATTAGTCATGATTCCAAACGTAAGAGAAATGCGTAACTGAAAGAAGCAAACCAATTTTGATTATTTTAATATATCAGGACAACTGCAAATATGTAAGCAGCATGTTCACTAAGCTGTTATGATAGTTGAATAAAATATAAGACGCAATGCAAAATTCAAATTGTAACATACATATACAATGAAATTAATTGAGGGAGACATTTGTACAGTTAATGGGAATGAACGTTATGCAGTTGGTGTTCAAAACATCACAAATAAAACCAAGATAACAAGAAATGCTTTCTATATACAGTGAAAAATGTGTCAGTAGCTGCTTAATGGGATGTCATTCGAACAAAATATGGCTTTTCTGTCAAACATGCAGCCATTATTCGTACACAAATATCCACCTTGGTCTTTAGCCACTTACTCCTTGCTACAGCCGAGTCAGCTGCAGCAATGCAGAGTAGAAACGTTTGCCAAAGATTCACATAGAACATAGGATTCGAACCTAGGTTTTTTTAATTGAGAGTCAAACATTCTAGACTGCTACTATATGTCTTTATCATATGCACTTCTCCCTGTCATTGTCTGACTACGCAGCAGCACGCACGCACCACACGCACCACACAACCACCTTCCTTCTGTCCATCATGCCTACAACTTCCACTGCTTTTATGTATTGCTCCAACACTGACAGTTATCAGTATCAATTCTTGGATTTTGTTGATTTCTCACAATCAGCAAGAGAAGTGGCTCATCTCTACTCCAACCAACATGAGTCTTTAAATTAACCCCCGTAACAGCACCATTCATCATTCGACGTTTCAGAAACACTGCAGTATTGCCGTGGCAGAACTATAATCCATTCAACAACATTTTAAACAAGTGTCTTACAAAAAAAGCAATGTTAGTGTACATTCCGGAATGGAAAATTATCAAAGTAGTTTGTTATACTGTAAAACTTCGACATAAGAAAAGGGCTTCAGCGGTGGATTTTGCAATTAAATCTTGTAAGAAAGATAGCATAGCTCTAGGAACTATTCACACTGTCACTGTCGCATGCGGGCCTGTGCATACAGTGTGCCGACAGCTTTGCTTACTGACACTGATCATTGTTTCCATATGCTAGCCAGTCATTAAATGCAGCTAGTGGTATCTGATTGAAATGCAAATTTTATCAGGGTATCATGTATGCTCAATCCTGACCCAAACTTTGGAGGTAATCCTCAGGTACAAACAAAACCATAATGCTTATTCACCATTATCCAACGGCTTTTGTCCCAACTGAGAGTCTACACTCGGCTCAGTGGTGTCCGGGTCACAGGCGTCATCGGGAAACCCCCCCCCCCCCCCCCCCTTTTTTTTTTTTTTTTTTTTTTTTTTTTTTTTTTTAACGGAAGAAATCCCATCAAAAAACCCCCGTTCTTAAGTAAACCTGAATTTTGTTGATGGAAAGAGGGGTTTCCCATCCGTAAAATAATGACAAACAGTTTAAACCAAAATATATAGTATGTAAGTATAAAGAAGATTGTAAATTAATAAAATTTTGCATCCCCATTGGTAAAACGCGTTCGTTTTGCGGTCGTTTTACAATGGAAGGACACCGGTACGAACCTGACACAAAACCGTTCATATTTTACACTCTTGTTTATGTTTTCACTAAATAAAATTAAACGAATAATTTTTAATCAATACATTATGTACTGCTTTTGTTTTTTTTAACGATGATGTATATTTTTAAATTTTTATTTAAATGTTATAAAAATTTGGGAAAAAAGGTGGGGGAGGGGAAATCCCTATTATGTTAAAAATAGGGCTTTGTTTTGTTTTTTAAATAACGAACTTTTTAAATAGCGAAAATTTCCAAGTTATTACCAAAAGGGAAAATTTTTCCGGGGACAAGATCACGGGAAACAGAATTTAATTTATTATTTTTTGTCGCCCAAAATTTTTTTTGGAAAAAAAAGTGCCAGTTTGGCGCATAAACCCCTTTGGGGAAAGGTATTATGTATTTAGAAACTTGTCAGATATTGGGGTTTTCCCAAAAAAACGCCGCAAATGGACACTACGTTTGGATTTGATTATTCATAGTTTATCATTTTTAATCAATATTAAATCGACATTTAAGATAAGAAAATAAACAAATATATTTATGAACTGATTTTCCTAAATTTTTCAGTCGGAGGGTCTTCATCTATCGTTAGAATATTATTTTTGTCCAGTCCCCCTCGCTTTCCCCCGCCCTCGCGGAGTCACCCCTGTACCCCCTTACACTTGAAGAAAAAAATTTTGGGTTTGTCTTGATAAATAAATTTTAAAAAAGCATCATCATTATAAAAATTATAAATTAAATAACATATTTTCATTTTTGTCACAATAATTACTATAAAAAAATAAAAAAAATGGGTTTTGTAAAAGAAACAGATTTCGAATATCTAATACAAGTGGGAATTACCTTCTGGTACCTTAAGTGCAGCTGACTGACTTGCAACATTGTATTAAACTACCAGTCAATTACATCAGTTTATTACATAAAACCAATTTGGGCCCCCCCTTGCCACACTGATGTCTTTGATGTAGTTAATTAACTATTACTCTCTTTGGACGTTGGATCAAATAACTTACTTCAACTCCTGAAAGAGTGTTTTGCTGAAGGCCTTGGAGGGTTGTGACATCAAAGGGCTGTCTGGGGAACAAAATTGAGCAATAATCATTTACTTGCTTCTAAATGTATTGTTTTCATAGGGTACGTTAGAATTAAAAGACAAAAATCCCACAATGTTCACTACAGTAGGTTTCAGTTTCAGCTAAGCATTTACCTCTAATAATATTTTTTTAATAGTTTATACACAACATTTATTTCTTGTGTGAAATCTGTATACTATCTGTTTGTAATGTATTTGGAACGGTGGCTGTAATCGAAAAATTTTTGGGTTAAATTATTTTTTGCGATATTCTGATATTCTGGTCATCATAAGGAACATACAAGTATGTTAAGATTCCTTACAAATATAATTTTGTAAAAACATTTAGGCCAGTTGTTTCGGTTCGTTTTCAAAGTTATTATTTTATCGATTACAGCCACCGTTCCAAATACATTACAAACAGATAGTATACAGATTTCACACAAGAAATAAATGTTGTGTATAAACTATTAAAAAAATATTATTAGAGGTAAATGCTTAGCTGAAACTGAAACCTACTGTAGTGAACATTGTGGGATGTTGTGTCTGTTTAATTCTAACGTACCCTATGAAAACAATACATTTAGAAGCAAGTAAATGATTATTGCTCAATTTCTCTTCCAGCTTGCGAGACCTAGACACCCCTTTGATGTCAAAACCGTCCAAGGCCTTCAGCAAAACACTCTTTCAGGAGTTGAAGTAAGTTATTTGATCCAACGTCTAAAGAGAGTAATAGTTAATTAACTACATCAAAGACATCAGTGTGGAAAGGGGCAAATTTTAATTAACATACTGCACATGCACACCTGTGATTTTTCCAAATTTTTTCAGGCGGGGAAAAAACTTAAAAGGTACCAGAAGGTCAACTTCTGAGTAATCCACTTGTATTAGATATTCGAAATCTGTTTCTTTTACGAAACCATTATATTTGTTATATTTTTATAGTAATTTTTTGTGACAAAAATGAAAATATGTTACTCTGTAATTGTATAATTATTATAATGATGATGCATATTTCTAAATTGTATTTATCAAGACAAATCACAATTTGTCTTCAAGTGTAATAGGGATACATGGCGTGACTCCGCGCGACTGGAGCTTATTGGGGACTAGGCGAGACTAATTGGGGACTGGACACCAGAATAATATTCTAACGATAGATGACAGTTGTAGCATCCATCCGACTGATGAATACTAGGAAAATCAGTTCATAAATATATTGTGTTATACGTTTCTTATCTTAAATGTCAGATTTAATATTGAGTTTACCACACTATGATAGACACATATAGCGATTTACGTAATGCAGATAATCGACACGATGCTAGGCTGTATGTGTCTTTTACGGGATTTGCGTTTTGCTTTGCTGTACGTTGTGGTTTCGATAAGCACTTATATCTGACAAGTTGTCTAAATGCACATAATCATAACATATGCATACGTTTGGCCCAAACAGGTTGTACTGCGCACAAACTGGCACTCTTCATTATTAGCCAAGATCGCCAAACACAAGTATTGCCGCTTTGCCATGGCAACCACCATAATAATCAATTAAAATTCATGATTTCCGTGATCATTGTCCCCGGCAAAATGTTCCACTGCTTTTTTTAATAATCCTTGGGACAATATAACTGAAATACGCTATTTCGGGACAGTTCGATTATTACTAGCAAAAAAAAAACAAAGTCCTATTTGTTAACATGGAGTTTTGGACCTCCTGCCCCCAACTGCCCCCAGCCTCGGGGGAGACTTGCACGCCCTTTTCATAATATAATTTAAATTTAGAAATATACATCATCGTTAAAAAAAACAAAAGCAGTACATAATGTATTGATTAAAAATTATTCGTTTAATTTTATTTAGTGAAAACATAAACAAGAGTGTAAAATATGAACGGTTTTGTGTCAGGTTCGTACCGGTGTCCTTCCAATTGTAAAAACGACCGCAAAACGAACGCGTTTTACCAACTGGGTTATGCAAACCATATTATATATAATTTACAACTCTTCTTTCATACATTGACATACTACTGATATTATGGTTAGAGCTCGCTTTGTCAGTGTATACCTCTTACTGGCATGGAACCTCTCATTTCCTATACATTGACAGTACATTCAGGTTGCACAATACTCATTCAGTAACGGTGTCAATGTTTGATGTACTGGTATCACATGGCATACATAAATACTTACAGCTGTACCTAGTAAATAAATAAGTAAGCTAGAATTAGTCATTAGTTATTACAGAATGATACCTAACAAAATGAACGTTGTTGCCCCATCAACACATCCAGTGACTTAAAGAACAGTGGTGATGATAGTATTTTCTGTCCCGTAGGTTACCCGATGACGCCTGTGACCCGGACACCACTGAGCCGAGTGTAGACTCTCAGTTGGGACAAAAGCCGTTGGATAATGGTGAATAAGCATTATGGTTTTGTTTGTACCTGAGGATTACCTCCAAAGTTGGATCAGGATTGAGCATACATGATACCCTGATAAAATTTGCATTTCAATGCAGATACCACTAGCTGCATTTAATGACTGGCTAGCATATGGAAACAATGATCAGTGTCAGTAAGCAAAGCTGTCGGCACACTGTATGCACAGGCCCGCATGCGACAGTGACAGTGTGAATAGTTCCTAGAGCTATGCTATCTTTCTTACAAGATTTAATTGCAAAATCCACCGCTGAAGCCCTTTTCTTATGTCGAATGTTTTACAGTATAACAAACTACTTTGATAATTTTCCATTCCGGAATGTACACTAACATTGCTTTTTTTGTAAGACACTTGTTTAAAATGTTGTTGAATGGATTATAGTTCTGCCACGGCAATACTGCAGTGTTTCTGAAACGTCGAATGATGAATGGTGCTGTTACGGGGGTTAATTTAAAGACTCATGTTGGTTGGAGTAGAGATGAGCCACTTCTCTTGCTGATTGTGAGAAATCAACAAAATCCAAGAATTGATACTGATAACTGTCAGTGTTGGAGCAATACATAAAAGCAGTGGAAGTTGTAGGCATGATGGACAGAAGGAAGGAGATTTTTGGGGTTGGGGGTGTGGGGCGTGGGGGTGGGGCGTGCGTGCTGCGTGCGTAGGAGACAAAGTAGAAGGGAGAGAAAGTGGATATGGATAAACGACATATTAGGTAGTGCAGTGGCTAGAATGTTTGACTCTCAAATTTAAAAAAAACCCAGGTTCGAATCCTATGTTTTTATGTGAATCTTTGGCAAACGTTTCTACTCTGCATTGCTGCAGCTGACTCGGCTGTAGCAAGGAGTAAGTGGCTAAAGACCAAAAGGGGGATATTTGTGTACGAATAATGGCTGCATGTTTGACAGAAAAGCCATATTTTGTTCGAATGAACAGGTCTGCCATTGAGTAAATTGCAAGCTACTGAGCAATCCTGATGTTTGGAATAATACACTGTATATAGAAAGCATTTCTTGTTATCTTGGTTTTATTTGTGATGTTTTGAACACCAACTGCATAACGTTCATTCCCATTAACTGTACAAATGTCTCCCTCAATTAATTTCACTTGTATATGTGATGTTTACATTTGGAATTTTGGTAAATTTCGACCGTCTATATATTTTATTCAACTTATCATTAACAGCTAGTGAACATGCTGCTACAATATTTGCAGTTGTCCTGATATATTAAAATAAATCAAATCCTGTGTTTGCTTCTTTCAGTTACGGCATTTCTCTTAGCTGTTTGGCAACACAACCTCACCTGACTAATACACAGTGATTAGTCATTCTGGATTTATATTCATGATCCAAACTGAACATCTTCACAGTTTCGTGTTCTTGTTTCATCCACAATGCTATCATAATTGATTATGTGAACATCAAAACGTTTGATTGAAATTGTTTCAGAGGTTGAACAGTGCCCTGATTTAAAAACATTGCATAGCGAGGAGTCTGAAGCAAAAGGTACAACTGCTGCATTGTCATTTGAACATCATTAAGAACATAATTGTTTTCACATTACTTGTACAAAGGTGTTTCCTATATTCCTATATACTTATTTTTAATTGTATTTCATTTATAAAACAGCTGTTTTTTTTAATATATATATATATATATATATATATATATATATAAAGCTATAACTTATCATTAGTATGTCGATGCATGTGTGAAGGAGTTGTATATTTAATACATTTAAATCTACATACATGTATAGTGTATATATATATATTTTATTATATATATATATATACATATATATTGAGTGTATCCCAGATTTAAATGTGTTAAATGTACAACTCCTTACACATCGACATACTAATGATTAGTTATAGCTTATAAACGTTTCTTTCTTACATTAAATACATACTATCTGTTTGTAGGGTATGTGTCATGATGTGGATGATGTCGAGGGGGTTACAATCAATATAATTTCTTTGAAAACGAGTTTAAGACGGCGGCAATCTCGAAGCTCAGATAGGCCTCCACGAAACATTTTACTTCAATTTGTTTGAGGGCAAAACGCGATAAACGCCATATCAGAAATTTCGCCCAAAATGTGTAGCAACGTTTAGTTCAAAGTCACCCTGACATAATGAAATATACTTTTCCCCAAAACATGATATAACCCCTTTAATTTCAATTCATAAGATAACCACCGTGTGTCTTTTTCCATAAAACGCGATATATCCTGTTTATCAAATTAGAAACCGCTTGTTGTAGTGGAAGCATCTAGTGAAATTAATGATTAATAACTAGAAGAATGCAATAGCCCATCCTCAAAACGTAGTATACATAATTCGGGTGAAGTAGACAAATTAACTTCTGTCGCCATTGTGGCATTATATAGTAAGATACACCAAATCAAAATGCGACTAGAAAAGGATTAGGCTAAGCCTAAGCTGCTATGTCTATGCTTACGACATTACGCAAAGCCTTTCCGTAAGCCAAACGCGAAGTCAAGTATTGAATAACCAAACAATTAGGTTGCCTTGTTTTTACTGCTTAAGTTAACGGTATTATTAAAGCATGCCACCTTTACTACTAATTTAGGTATACCAGCCATGTTTATATAAGAGTCATTACTACATCTGGGGTCTACTATTATTAATTGAGCGGTGACACTGCTAAATGTACTTACTATGGATTTGGGCATTGCAATGCGGTATGGATACCAGTGGCGTGATCAACTGTTAATGCAATACGTTTTCAGTAGTTTATTTCGTTTAAATTATTAATTTTACTGATATGTATAGTCCATTGTGGATTGATACATACCTCAGAATGTGTTGATAACTATGCATAAATGTCTTTTTTATTTGGCAGTTTGTGTCATTTTTTATAACATTACATGGATATATTGCGTTTTGAAATAAAATGGCATGGATACATAAAATTATGATAACAAATGTCATATTGTGTGTAATTTTTCATTAAAAAAATGCAAAACAAGATTTAATTTTGTTTAACCAATCTCGTTCATTTTATGCTATTACGATATCTGAATATGACAAAAAATTTTTAAACACAAAATCAAAAGTGTATGTATCTTGACACATAAAAATGGATGTATTGCGTTTTGCCTTTAAAACCTTCATATATTCCCCCACACACACACACACACACACACACACACACACACACACACACACACACACACACACACACACACACATTATATTTAAATATATACATTATATTTAGATATGTATTGATATACATGTATTGATATACACATGCATATATACAAGTGTATATATTTACGTATCATGTATGTGCATGTATATAAGGGCTTGTTAGAGTTATATAGAAACGTATATTTACTTTTATACATCTAATAAATATATTGGACTATACATATACTGCTTTACTGTTACAGTATGGAATGGCCGTCGTTACTGGAATTTTGAAGTTGATCAGAATGGTGCCATCCTTCAAGTGAGAAATGTCTCGCTGACAATTCCACCAAATGCACTTCCACACGAGCTCACACTTACGTTAGCGATCAGCTGCAACACATCAGATGTGCCGGACTTGTCAGATAATCAGCACTTGGTTGGGCCGGTGGTGCACTGCCTGCCACATGGGCTTGAGTTCAACAAACCTGTCACACTGTCATTTCACGACCTAAACGTCAGAGAGAAATCATGCAAGATACTAGTTAAGTATAGGTACAAAGCCATTTTGTTTGTCGTTTTTCTACCAATGTTGGTCTTATCTGATGAGCTTAACTAGACTCATAAAACAAAGCGTGGTCATTTGTATTCGTTCTACAGCATAGTTGCTTAGTGATTAGAGAATATAACTCAAACAAGAGAACATGGATTCAAATCATGTGTTGTTGTGTCAACTCCAAATTCATTCACTGTCATTTCAACTTCATTCAGCCATCTCAATGAGTGCCTGGATATAGACTATGGTGGACATCTATGTATGACTAGTATCCATACATAATGTTTTGTTGGATGCTTAACAGAGAGGTCAAGCTGGTGTATGATTGAACAGGTCTGGTAGGGAGTAGATT
>JAODUO010004439.1:0-10290 GCA_025642075.2 Ridgeia piscesae | reverse complement strand
CCCCCCCCCGGCCCTACTGACCGGGGCCCCTTTTTCCATATCTTATACACGCTGACGCTTCCAGTTTGTTTTCGTTTTTGTCGAAGGGGTTGTTCGGTTTGATAAAAAAAGCCCCAAAGATCAGAATTTTCAATTTGAGGTGCTTTTTCCCCCACTTAAACCAGCTTTAAGCCGAAGTAACCCTCATGGCGGCATTGGTTTGTGTCCATTATGTATTTGTAAACCTATCTAATATTAAACAAAAAACACAAGCTATTTCTTAGTCTTAAAACATAAAAGATATTAAATTTGCAAAATGGTTTTGTTCTGTGTGCCTGGCACAATTTTTTCAATTTGTAAATATAAATGCATAAATGGTATAAAATATATAATTATATATAATATATAATTATTTTAATTATAAATTATATAATTATATAAAATATATAAATCTTGTTAAAATAAACAAGTTATTGAGAACGATGTAATAAAATAATGGGGGGAAATTTTGGTTTTTTTTTTTTTTTTTTTTTTTTTTTTTTTTTTTTTTTTTTTTTTTTTTTTTTTTTTTTTTTTTTTTTTTTTTTTTTTTTTTTTTTTTTTTTTTTTTTTTTTTTTTTTTTTTTTTTTTTTTTTTTTTTTTTTTTTTTTTTTTTTTTTTTTTTTTTTTTTTTTTTTTTTTTTTTTTTTTTTTTTTTTTTTTTTTTTTTTTTTTTTTTTTTTTTTTTTTTTTTTTTTTTTTTTTTTTTTTTTTTTTTTTTTTTTTTTTTTTTTTTTTTTTTTTTTTTTTTTTTTTTTTTTTTTTTTTTTTTTTTTTTTTTTTTTTTTTTTTTTTTTTTTTTTTTTTTTTTTAAAAAAAAAAAAAAAAAAAAAAAAAAAAAAAAAAAAAAAAAAAAAAAAAAAAAAAAAAAAAAAAAAAAAAAAAAAAAAAAAAAAAAAAAAAAAAAAAAAAAAAAAAAAAAAAAAAAAAAAAAAAAAAAAAAAAAAAAAAAAAAAAAAAAAAAAAAAAAAAAAAAAAAAAAAAAAAAAAAAAAAAAAAAAAAAAAAAAAAAAAAAAAAAAAAAAAAAAAAAAAAAAAAAAAAAAAAAAAAAAAAAAAAAAAAAAAAAAAAAAAAAAAAAAAAAAAAAAAAAAAAAAAAAAAAAAAAAAAAAAAAAAAAAAAAAAAAAAAAAAAAAAAAAAAAAAAAAAAAAAAAAAAAAAAAAAATTTCCAACCAAAGGGACATGAAAACAAAAAAGAACAAAAAACCTTGAAATGTTCTTCCATGACATGAAAATATTTTTTTATGAAATGGATTTAAATGCATACCAGTTATTAAGGTTTCGTAAATATTATCATTATTTGTTGGATTTTTCAACCAGTAATTTTATAACGTGATAAAACCAATGGTTTTAAAAGGTATTACAATTTAATATTAAACTGTGCGTATTATGTATCTGTAAATGTCCACAATTTTTGGTTTCGAGGGTCCAGATTGTTTTTGGAAGTAAATTTAATCCCTATGACAAATAAAAATGGGGCTGGAATTAAATAAATTGGAAATGGTTAATGGAAAATAAATATAGGGTGGAAAAATAAAAAAAGAAAATTTTTTGGTTCTTTAAAATTTTTGATTTCACCAATCAAGTCAGTCTGCAAAGAACACCATTTGAACATCACAGTCATAAGTAAGTGGATTTGTATTCATGTGTCAAGGAATAACTGATCATTTTACATCATTTAGTGCTATTTGGGTTCGGGTAATGTTTTTATAGAAATGCACCAACGATTTGAAAGTGGGATGTTCATTGTTAGAATCGTGTAATAATTATATGAACTCAGCCTTACAACAGTTTACTTTAGGGTACAGCTTACACTGGTCAGTTGTTAATTCTAAGTGTTACATATCTTTCCCACCAATTAACTGTTGGACTGATTTTTTAAAGGATTTTGTTTGGGCTTGTTTGGCTTGTGGTACGAATGTAACGTACCACCAACACCCACCATCGGAGTCTGATCTTTTAACGGCTGTTCTTATCACCACATACGACAGTAATTGAAAACGCTAAAGCACGAAAAAAGACTGTCAAAACGCGCGCTGAAGCTCTCCAATCATGCATTAAGTGCACCGATAGGGACATCTTTTAAGAGGAATGTCCTGCCAAGACATTATCTGACATTGTCACAACCTACATTAGCTGGTGTGATTAGATGTGCAGGGTAACAAGTACTTTTACATGTCCATTCCCAACATCTGGCTGAACGATTATTGACCTGTGGCACTGATCTCAGTCGCCATGAAAATGTTTCAGCGAATAGTACCCAGGTATCTGACGTGAACCACCGACACTCTTCTGCTCTCGCACCAGTTTGCATTCCAGGCAACCATCTGTACACGATGCGATCGCTTTAGGCCTTCACTATATTTCTTAAGCACATGGGGAGGGAAAAGGCCCAGAAAAAAACCAAGTGCTTTTTTCTTTCATTGTTGAATTTAAATCCTGCTATGTGTCATGAAGTCCGTTCCTTGCCACGATTCCGCTTGGTTTTCTTTACGCTTACATTACCAATGTCCACCCTGCACACTGGCATCAGCGTGGGGCGAGGCGCAGGCCGCAGGACAGCCTGGACCCTGTGAATGAGTATTACTGTCTCTTTATATCCCACTGGGTATGAAGACGATAAGTAATTAAGTAACACTAACTTCTGCACCTGGACACCGTTATGGAAGCACTCGGGGTGCGAACGTCTTTAGACCAAATTGTTGACCTACCAAGCACGAGGTAATGCAATATTGGATGACATCTACGCCAACGTACATAACCTTTATCAACACCTTGGCATTATAGCAGCAATCAGCCTGTCTGATCACAAGGTGTTTGTTTCTGCATCTCATCCACATCTCATACTATACGACGGTTATTCCGCACACATCTCACAGCCACAAACTACGTGACCTGGACTGCTTACGGGAAACATTATTCCGTCTACCAACCTGCGTAGAGAATTAATTTCGTCAATGCTGCTACAAGAACATTTACTGATCATTGTGATTTTCTACGTCATATATCAATGAGTGTCAAGTACACAAGTCTGAGATATGAGATAAATGCTGCTTGTTGGAATGTCACCCAAAAGGATAACGATATTGATGTAGTAGAATTTGTCTTGAATTCTACAAATGTATAGAACTTACAATTAAAGTGTGGAATGGTCATAACAGGTCTATTACTGAGAACAATTAACGTTCTGTGGATGTCACAAATTGTTGAACCAGAGAAATTTCCCAATAGGTTGACATCAATATCTGGATAGATACATGTGCAAATATCACTCATAAGTCGATAGTAGATAATGGCAATTATGAAAGTATATCGAAAAGTCAATATTCTTTACATGATAAATACGCTAATACTACGAGGTATTTACCATGCTAAAGATTTTCGGTGCAATCTACCAAGTTCCCCCAAACCAACAATGGGTCAGTAAAGGAATCATTCAGCACTTGTCGAGCTACTGCACAGGTGAAAATATGCACACAATTCCAACTGCAGCATGATCTACTTACTACTCGTTGACATAAGCAAGGCGTTTGATAGAGGACAACCATACAATTGCCAAACGTCACCAAATGACAATGTATTGTGCACCAAAACCGGAAGTGAAGTCAACAGCAAAGTCCTACTACAACGAGCCGGAAAAATTGGCCCTACGTTTAGTCATCTATAATACTAGAATACCTGTCACTTATCGTAGACGGCAAGTACAATCATATGGCGACACAATGGTTCGGGATGCACCACACTGCATTCTCGCACGGTACTTGAAACGACTCACATTTTTCTCGGATGCCCATCGTCTCAACATCGTCGCAGCTTGTGCACACAATGCAAACCCGTGCCCAGCGTGTACGTACGCCGGAATAAAATGAGCATACCCAATGCATTTATTTATTGTCCCAAATTCACCACCTGAAACGTGCATTTAGTATAACAACACAGTGCTACGATCACAGAAGTAGGTCTAACTACAGCATTTGTTGCGCATATGGACACCTTTTGTTGTGTAGAGTGCGCGCATGAAAGTGATGTATGCAACAATACCGTATAATAAACTGCCAATACAATAACATTATTTCGTTCACCTGAAGTAACTCGGCGCCTGCGTCTCTGTGTGACAATAAACACAGCAATACATTTCAACTTTGGTAAGTTAACAACGAATCCGTTCGTTACAGAAGCAAAATATGAAGCCATGCATAACACCATCGGAATGTCCCTATAAAGAAAGCTATTGCTATAAGTTCGACAAATGTAGCAAAGGAATTTGCAACTGCGTACAAGGGTACCAGTACAAGAACGGAAGTGCAAACGAAGAATCTCTGATCGTCCAATGTTAAACGAAAAGGGAAATCGGAAAATAATTTAACCATTTTAATTTTTTATATATATATATATATATATATATATATATATATATATATATATATATATATATATATATATACCCCGTTTGCCAGCATTTTCCAAAGATGCTTCGGAAGACCATGAACTGTTCAACCCAGGCAAAGGTGTGCTCGTGCTACTACAGAAGCCGGACAAACCGATTGGTCCGCTGACGAATTTACGTCCGATCGCCTTATTCTCAATACTAGAAATACACTGTCACTTATCGTTTAAGATCGCGCGGGAAAGTTGACAAATACATATGGCGACACAATCTGGATTCGGGAGTGCACGCAGCACTGCGGACGTTACCTTCGGCTATGGCTGGTTACGTGTGAAAACGCAGCCTCAGCGCGATTGTTTTCCCTTCGGCATCGCCCGAGTCGCGCCTTCGATACTATACGTCGGGACAAGCCGTTGTTTCGCGACAACAATCGGCAAAACCCAACGTGACAGCGTCAGCCCGGTGTTATTTACCGGATACCTCGAAGCGGCACTGCGTCACCTACGATCACGTTTCCCGGCACGGCGACCAGCCGACCTTTCCCTTCCTTGAAAAAACCCGGGTTTCCCGGAAGCTTGCTTGGTCGAGTGGCCGCAACGACAATGCGTCGAAAACAGAACGAACAAGCAACATCCGCCATGCAGAGCGCATACATGAAGAGTGGTGCATGACACATGGGTCGGGTCCTCCTCGGTGAAGCGGACGACGTTGCTCGCCGAAAACAGCGGCCAACGTCGCCTTCCGGGGACAATGTGGTTCAGGAGACGACAGACTACAGCTGCGGCTACGACTTTCGCAGCTTTTGTCGTGCTAGTGTTATCGTACAAAATAGGTACTTTGGGAATCACAAACACAGAACTACATCGCTTAGGTGCGTACCACCGTCATCATCTACGTCAAATCGTCAGCATATATTGGCCTCAGCGTATTTCAAACGAAGCACCATTCCTGCGGTGCCGATGCTGTCCAATAAGAGAAACAGTCGTAGCAGCAAGGTGGAGCTTATTTGGGCACGTGCTTCGCAAGCAGCTAGACGCACCGGCTCTGCCAGATACGTTGCCGCTCTCACGTCGACGCTCGACGCGCACTCCGCCGGGGAACATGGTGAGACTTGGGAGGACATATCGCACTATAAGACATAATATGGAACTCGTCGAGTTGACCTTTTAAACTGTTGATTTTTTTTTTTACAGACTACTGCAAGTTAACGTGACATTTTAAAATAATTATCTCATTGTTATTTTTAGGGATAGTTAAATCGTATTATTGTATGGTTATATTTATTAATTATTTATCATATTTACTAGATGTAAAACTGTACATCGAAGCGGAATTAGTGGAACGGCACAATCGAAACATACGTAAATTAAATTGCGCCTGCATCGTGGAAGAGCACCTGATATTAATAATAAAGGTTGGTCAGTCATCTGACCGTCTGCACAGAGGCTTAAGAATTACTGAAATATTTTAATAATGTTTTACTTACATCGACGTTTAAACCACCATCGGTGGTCTTCACCAGGAGCAATACCTTCACTGCCCGCCATCTGGCGAGCAGTGAAGATACCTTTGTACTAAGCCTTTGAAAGCATATAGCATTGCATTTAAACAAAAACAATCTGTATCAATCCAATAATTTCATTGTAAAAAGACTTGTGAGAAAATATGTAGGTTACAATAAAACACTTTACATTAACTACATTTTATTATACATGAATTTTTTTATTTTTTTAAACTCAAGAGAATATGAACCTCTTAAGGAAGTTAAAAACTATAAAAAATTATATCTTACCAAATACAATGACTTCTGCTACTCCATAATCCGTAGTAATCCAAACCTCCTTGCAGCGATACGTTCCGCTGTCGCTTAAAACTGGTGATTTTAAAACCAGGTCGAAATGGCCTTTCTCGTCTATCAGGCCATGGTTGTGGGTAGCTTTAATCCATTTCTGGGTAGCCAGAGTATTATAAAAACCATCCGTACGTTTCTTGTCCCACAACATCTCTGAATGATTATGACCGTCGCACTGAAGCGTGACCCTCTGACGAACCTTTGTAGCCACATTCTTGGGTGATCGTGTGATACCACCTCTCACTGCAAAAAAACAACCCAGTATTTATGATCACATTACACACACCACGCACACGGTAATTTGCATTAATCGAAGATGGCCACTGGCCAGATTTGAAAAAAACGTTTAGAATCATTTGTCCTAGAATAATGTGTAATACCTCATTTTGGGGTGTTTGAGTATGTAGAATCAAAGTTGACCTCTTGGCGGACAACAAATGGAAACTTCTATGAAATTAAATTTTAGTATATTCATGAATATAAATAGAAAATCTTACAATATATTACCCATTTGTCCAGGAAAAAAAAAATATCCAGTCATAATAAAAACTATCTGAAACACGTAGTCACACATAGTGGACAGTGCAATTATCAGATTTATCTATGAGGGAAATTCTTGTATAACGTAATTATGTGTGATATATATTGTAGGTATGTTACAAAGAATTATATATATATATATATATATATATATATATATATATATATATATATATATATATATATATATATATAAAAATAAAAATAAAAATAATAAAAATTTTTAATTAATTAAAAATAAAATAAAAATTAAAAATTTTTTATAATTATTTTTAAAATAAAAAAAATTTTATTTTTTTAATATTTAAAAATTTTAAATTTATTTTTATTTTTTAATTTTTTTTTAAAAATTTTAAATTTAAAATAAAAAATTTTTAAAATATTTTATTTTTTATTTTTTAATAATAAAAATAAAATTTTTATTAAAAAAATAAAAATTTAAAAATATATTATTATTTTTTTTTAAATTAAAAAATAAATTTTTATATTTAAATTTTTTTATTTTTTTTAAATTAAAAAATATTATTAAAAAATAAAATTTTATTATATTTTTAAAAATTATAATTTAATTATTTTTTAAATATAAAATTTAAAAATATAATAAAATTTTTTTTATTAATAAAATATTTTAATTTTATAAAAAAAATAAAATAAATTTAAATATATAAATTTTCTTTTTAAAGGTAAAATGCAAAAAACCCCCCACATAATTCCCTCATTGGTAAATCTGGGGGGTTAATTGCAACTGTCCCCCCCTATTTTGTGATTACGTGGGGTTTCAGAATAAAATTTTAATTATGGCTGGAAAATTTTTTTTTTTCCTGGACAAATTTGGGGGTAAAAATATTAAAAAATTTTTAAAAAATTTAAAAACTTAAAAAATTTAATTTCATGAAAAAATTATAAAATTTAATTTAAAAGGGAAGTTTATTTGTTGTTCCCCGAGGGCAAAAAATTTAAATTTTAATATAAAAAAAAATAATTTTTAAATTATTTAAATATTAAAATTTAAACGTTATTTTCCCAAAATTCTTTCCCATGGCCATTTCCGATTAAAAGCAAATTCCCTGGCTTGGTTTTGTGTTTAAAATTATTTATAAATACTTTTTTTTGGCCCGGGGAAAAGGTTTTATTTTACAACCAAAAAACCCCAAAAGGAAAATTTGGCTTACAAAGGTTTTTTGTCGGAGTGGTTTTTTAAAACTTCCGGGGCGGGGGGGTCATAAAATTTTTTTAAATGGCCCCATAAAAAATTTTGGGACAAAGGGTTCGTCGGGGGGTTTTTATTATTAAATTTTTGGGCAAAAATCAGGCCTTGAAAAATTTTAAAGCTACCCACAACCATGGCCTGATAGACGAGAAAGGCCATTTCGACCTGGTTTTAAAATCACCAGTTTTAAGCGACAGCGGAACGTATCGCTGCAAGGAGGTTTTGACTATTACGGATTATGGAGTAGCAGAAGTCATTGTATTTGGTAAGATATAATTTTTTATAGTTTTTAACTTCCTTAAGAGGTTCATATTCTCTTGAGTTTAAAAAAATAAATAAATTCATGTATAATAAAATGTAGTTAATGTAAAGTGTTTTATTGTAACCTACATATTTTCTCACAAGTCTTTTTACAATGAAATTATTGGATTGATACAGATTGTTTTTGTTTAAATGCACTGCTATATGCTTTCAAAGGCTTAGTACAAAGGTATCTTCACTGCTCGCCAGATGGCGGGCAGTGAAGGTACTGCTCCTGGTGAAGACCACCGATGGTGGTCGAAACGTCGATGTAAGTAAAACATTATTAAAATATTTCAGTAATTCTTAAGCCTCTGTGCAGACGGTCAGATGACTGACCAACCTTTATTATTAATATAAGGTGCTCTTCCCCGATGCAGGCGCAATTTAATTTACGTATGTTTCGATTGTGCCGTTCCACTAATTCCGCTTCGATGTACAGTTTTACATCTAGTAAATATGATAAATAATTAATAAATATAACCATACAATAATACGATTTAACTATCCCTAAAAATAACAATGAGATAATTATTTTAAAATGTCACGTTAACTTGCAGTAGTCTGTAAAAAAAAATCAACAGTTTAAAAGGTCAACTCGACGAGTTCCATATTATGTCTTATAGTGCGATATGTCCTCCCAAGTCTCACCATGTTCCCCGGCGGAGTGCGCGTCGAGCGTCGACGTGAGAGCGGCAAAGTATCTGGCAGAGCCGGTGCGTCTAGCTGCTTGCGAAGCACTGCCCAAATAAGCTCCACCTTGCTGCTACGACTGTTTCTCTTATTGGGGCAGCATCGGCACCGCAAGGGAAAGGTGCTTCGTTTGAAATACGCGAGGCCAATATATGCTGAGATTTACCCTAGATGACGACGGTGGTACGCACCTAAGCGATGTAGTTCTGTGTTTGTGATTCCCAAAGTACCTATTTTGTACGATAACACTAGCACGACAAAAGCTGCGAAAAGTCGTAGCCGCAGCTGTAGTCTGTCGTCTCCTGAACCACATTGTCCCGGAAGGCGACGTTGGCCGCTGTTTTCGGCGAGCAACGTCGTCCGCTTCCCCGAGGAGGACCCGATTTATGTGTCATGCACCACTCTTCATGTATGCGCTCTGCATGGCGGATGTTGCTTGTTCGTTCTTTTTCCCCTTCCCGAGGGGGCCATGCCCGCCCCGGGGGTTTTGTCAAGGAAGGAAGGGTCGGCTGGTGCCTCCGGGGAAAAGTGTCGTAGGTAATCCGTTCATTCTGCGCGATCTTAAACGATAAGTGACGTGTATTTCTAGTATTGAGAATAAGGCGATCGGACGTAAATTTTCGGCCTCTTTTTGGTTTTTAGAGCACGACAACCTTTTTCCGGGTTGAAAGTTCTGGTCTTCCCAAAAATTTTAAAATTAAATTAAATTTTTTTTAAATTTTTATATATATATATTAATATAATATAATTTAAAATAAATTAAAATTTTTTCACCTTTTACCCCGAGGCAAAAAGTAAGGGGGAAAAGGGGGGCCGGAAGTATTGCACCTTGAAATATACATACATTTAGGCAGGTGGTATGTAATATCCAATCTAGTTTAGTACTTCATGCTGTATAATATTAAATTCATTGTTAAAATGAATTAAATTAGTACTTTTCGCCTATACATATTACAATGAATTGCCATTATAAAACATAACTCATCGTAACATTATTTGAGTATTTGTCATATTATGCAACAATGTATTATCATCATCCAATTATATATGATGTTCCAACCAACTCCATTAATATATTATCATCAGTGGTCTCATATCAAATTGTGTGTGACCCTTCCAACAAACACCTTTGATATTGTATCATCAGTAATCTCATAACCCTTTGTATGACCATTCCAACAACTAATTGATATATTCACAGTAATCTCTATCCATTGTTTGACCATTCCAACAAACCCATTGTATTTTCATCAGTAATTCAAAACCCTTGTGTTGACCATTCCAACAA
>JAODUO010004436.1:0-25223 GCA_025642075.2 Ridgeia piscesae | reverse complement strand
AAATAATAATATAAACGAGAAATAAGCATTGCCAATTGACAAAAAAGATACCAAAGTATACTTTGGTGACAAAAAGTCAAAATCGTCGAAATTCATCGTTGCATGTTTATGCGGTGTTTTCTCGAAATCAAGTTTGCTGACATACGACTCATTTCGTTAGAACACGTCACAACTGATTGATTTGTTTGCCTTGCTAAGATATTAGTATAAAAACTTCATATTGTGGAACTATATTTTATCTAGAACCCTATAATTATGCAGTCACAATATAAAGTCTAAAATAGAGATCCTAGCTTCAGAACAAATTGCTATTACACAACCTATCAGGGCATGATTTCTGAGAACTACTTTTTCTGCAAGTATCAAATAAAAAATGACGTAACTTTGCACATGTGAAAAGTGTAAACATATCATTGGTGTCACTGATGGACTCATTCCATGGTGGAGGGACACATTTGTGTGTGTGTGTGTGTGTGTGTGTGTGTGTGTGTGTGTGTGTGTGTGTGTGTGGGGTGGGGTGTGTGTGTGTGTGTGTGTGTGTGTGTGTGTGTGTGTGTGTGTGTGTGTGTGTGTGTGTGTGTGTGTGTGTGTGTGTGTGTGTGTGTGTGTGTGTGTGTGTGTGTGTGTGTTTGTGTGTGTGTGTTGTGTGTGTGTGTGTGTGTGTGTGTGTGTGTGTGTGTGTTTTGTTTTTGTGTGTGTTGTGTGTGTGTGTGTGTGTGTGTTGTGTGTGTGTGTGGTGTGTGTGTGTGTGTGTGTATGTGTGTGTGTGTGTGTGTGTGTGTGTGTGTGTGTGTGTGTTGGTGTGTGTGTGTATTTTGTGTGTGTGTGTGTGTGTGTGTACTGTGTGTGTGGTGTTTTGTGTGTGTGTGTCTGCGTGTGTGGTGGTGGTGCGCGTGGCGTGCGTGCGTGCGTGCTGCGTGCGTGCGTGCCAAAAATTTAATTATTTGAGCACAATTAAGTTACAAATGTTATTGGTGTAGTGGGTACTCACGATCAGAGAGTCGCTGTACGGCCGCACCAAACGCTCGAAGTATGCATGCTTCATCGCTTCCTCCGCAGACACACGACACTTCACATTGTACTACAACAACCAATGACTTACTTCACATTGTACTACAACAACCAAGACTGACTTCACATTGTACTACAACAACTAATGACTGACTTCACATTGTACTACAACAATCAATGACTGACTTCACATTGTACTACAACAACCAGTGATTCAGTGACTGACTTCACATTGTACTACAACAACCAATGACTGACTTCACATTGTACTACAACAACCAATGACTGACTTCACATTGTACTACAACAACCAGTGATTCAGTGACTGACTTCACATTGTACTACAACAACCAATGACTGACTTCACATTGTACTACAAAAACCCTAATTTGATTTGACTTTCACATTGTACTACAACAACCAATGACTGACTTCACATTGTACTACAACAACCAGTGATTCAGTGACTGACTTCACATTGTATTACAACTAATAACTCGATGCTTTACTCCACATTGTGCTACAACGAATCACCCAATGATTGACTTCCCATAACAGATAAAAGAAAATGTTCAGTTTGATCGACTCTGGTTAAGGCCACAGTTATAAATATTCAACATCATTTTAATTCTATAAGTTGTAGCATCGAGAAGAGAGCAGAAATGAAACAGTCACGTAGATGACCACCATTAGAAAGTGTTGTGCCGTGGGCCCTACCTGTAAGAACTCTGCGAGTAGACTCAAACCTTCCGCATCCAACCTGCAAACAGCAACATGGACATTTGGAATCTGTATAAAAAACTACCTTTTAGATAAATGTTTACATGAACGTGTTCTCTTTAGCCAGACTTTCACGTCAACCGTTCATGTTTACTACGAAACTGAAACTGTAGCATTATTAAGCAGTGATTCCACAGTTGCTACAGAACCGCAAAAGAATTCCACTGAGTGACCGTACCCCTAACACAAAAGTTATCTCCACTGATGCGTAACAGTCACTGAACACATTCACGCCCCAGTGAACACGGTCACGCCCAAATGCACTGACCTCGGAGCATGGTTGATGAGGGGGTCAGGCCGGTAGTGTGGGAAGTTGTAGCCGCGGAACTCCTCACTGTAGATGATGCCGGGCCACGTGTCGTCAGTCGGTGTCCCGATCACCTTGAAGATGAGGTGCAGCTGGTCCTCGGTGGTTGAGCCGGGGAACATGGGCCGGCCACAGGTCATCTCGTAGAATATACACCCCACGCCCCTGAGGGAAAATACACATCATTTCATTTCGTGTGACTCGACCTGTTATAGGGAACGAACTGTCACTGTCGCTACGTGATGCTCCGTCTCTGTCACTGTGTAAATGTCATCTAAAGACAATTATTTAAAAGAATATATGGTGGCATTCAGCAAGATACATGACATTTAGTGACTTTTTAGGGACATTTAGATTTTTTAAATGATTAATTTTTTCTTTTCAATTAACTTATTAATCTTTTCAGTTCAACTATATTTTAATTTTTTATAATTGTTAATTTATATATAATTTGTGAGTGTAATGATTAACATTTAGTTAGACATCGCGTGATAGAAGAACTATTATTATTATTATAGAATATACTCGACACGTCTGCGGGAAAATACACATCGTCTCGTAGAATATCCATGATGACAGTGCAACAGTTCTCTACTGCAGTATTGTTGCTTGGCTAGCCTTTATTACAGGGCCTTTCTCCTACCTGAGTGGCAATGAGTTTATGAGAGCACACCCATTTAAGCGAGTGACTTCATACTCTATGGACTGATTTTCGTGATAGAAATTAGAAAAGATTTCCTTGACAGCTAAACACTACGTCACATACAAGAGCCCACTCTTGTCGCTCCATACAGACAGGCTGTGTGCACCTACCACATGTCGATGTGTGTTGAGTATTCAGTGGAGCCGAGCAGCACGTCCGGCGGCCGATACCTGTGAACACAATCAGAAATATGTGTACCTTTACACAGCATCGGTGTCCACCGACACAAGTCACTCTTTCCATTATGAGCGGCAGTGTTGTGATTACAGCAAATACAGTGGTTTGGGTTTTGCGGGCGGGTTCATATATAGAACTCTGGTTCTGTGAGTTAAACAGGTTGTATATTTATGCTTTGCGTGACTATAGTTGAAGCTTGCTTATCCCAGTACTACAGCCACCTCAGAATTAAGGTCGAAAGTCCCAAATCTGTACAATACACAATAAAGTATAGGAAACGAGTTCCACTAATAAGGTCACCTTACTAATTAGGCCACCTTTGGCTGGTCTAAAGGGCGACCTTTATAGTAAGGTTCCCTGTAACCTCTGTATTTTTAAATCCAAATCTGAATTCTCACGATCAACTGGCCAGTGCTTTAACCCACACCGTCCACAGCCACATGACATAATATAGTGAATGTTGACACGTTTTGAAGACACACAACCACTGCTGAATTGTACATCAGAACCCTGGCACATCTCAGCACAAGCCATTTCTTATGGCAACAGTTCAGTATTTTCACATTTATGTGTTCGCACTATTTGATGGTGAGGTTTGCAAGAAACACAGACTGCGGTTATAATGCCAATAAAGCAGAGTCTATCAACAAACACCTCTAAATGCAATTTATACCACTAAAATAATATTTTGCAGTGCACTATGTGAACTTTCGATCCCCTGTTAAATATAAATGTACTTTCAAAGGTCTACAAGAATGCATCTACTGCACTAAACGTACAGGCGTGAACTTGCTTGTTATCACTTGAATCACATACAACAGTACACAGCAGACAAATGCACTCTTGAAAGAACATATTATCTCAATTCCAACCGAAGATGGCTGGCTTACTGAGAGAAAATGTAAATTAGTAATTCTTATATATTGTATTAATGTCAAACACACAACGTACGTACCAAGAACTACTATGACTGGCTGGCAGTAGACCTGCTTTACTCTAGTGCACAACAATAAAAGGAGACAAACACCTAAACTCACCATAACGTGACTACTTCATTTGAATATGTTTTTGTCGGTATTGATTTTGCTTGTGCGAGTCCTGAAATAGAAGCACCACTGAGAAATACATCATGAGGCTGCCTACAGATTGGCAGCCTTACAATTAGAGGACAAACATCAGTGAATTAGAAAGTATTCTCACATCTGCATTTACATAGTGAAATGGCTGCATATCTCCCATATTCATCTAAATCATATCCCAAGATTCAAGGAGATCTCTGCCCAAAGCAGTAACCTCCAGAGCCGTGTTGAGAGTCAAAACAATCTTTCACCCGGGATATGTGTAATTAGTATAGTCACACCGCTACGATTCATGTGTTCACAAAAATAAACAACATGATGTATTTTTAACCACCCCATTCCAAGTGTGGTGTGGCACTAGAAATGTTATTATCAAACTCTGCTACAAATTTGTATTTAATTATTCATGTAAACACATGCTCTGGTAGAACATATGAAAACTATGATTTGTATCATGCAGTGGAATCTATCTATTGATTTGTAGCTTATAAGAACATGACTTGGCACACGACATAATTCATTGGACTTTGAGACTAGATATTTTGAGAGTCGCTAAAGCTTCTACCAGTTGTTGTCAACTATAATAAAAAGAAACTAAAAACAAATTCTGATGAGATATGAGGAGGTACACTGCTCTGGCCTTACCAAAATCTGCCAGTTTGAGTTCTCCGTGGTCGTTGATTAGCAGGTTCTGGGGCTTGAGGTCCCGATGAAGCACTCGATGTTTGTGACAGTACGCCAGGCCTCGCAGGATTTGGAAGAGAAACAACAGCAAACGAAACAACACATTGTTTTATGATTCAAGGATCATCAGATAAAAATAACAAACAAACAAACAAACAAACAAACAAACAAACAAACAAACAAACAAACAAACAAACAAACACACACACACACACACACACAAACACACACAAACGCACGCACGCACGCACGCACGCACGCACGCAATATAATGTTATATGCGAGTGCTATTTTCATAGCTGCAGTGCATGTCATGTATTAATATTTGTATATGAGATTAATTTCATAGTGTCAGTATCGACTGGTATAAACAAAAACAGACAATATGATTTATTTGATCGTCATCGTGGATTATAAATTTAAAGAATTCTTGCAAAACATGACAAAATTAGCTGAGCTGAGATCGAATATTGATGGATTATTAATTTTTATGTCGGCAAACACACACGTGCACACTTACCCCGAATTCTACACAAGTGGCCAATTAATTAATTAATTGATTACTTGTATTAACGTGTTGAAGGTGTCGCGCGTCGCGTCGCTTCGCGTCGCCCGCCTCGCTCACCAACTGCTCGTAATCCATCCAGCGTACGAATGAAGAGGCGACTGCATTCTATTTTTAGTGTTCGGTTCGCGCTGGCGCGTGCGGACGAGATCAGTGGCGCGATCTCGCGCGAACTGGTTGCCTGTCAACGACAAGCGTCGTTCGCAACGCGACTGAGGCGAGGCGATGCATTTCGATTTTGTTGAAAATTGAAAAAAGCGTTCGCTTTTAAAATTGAAGAAAATCCGTGGACACGGACAATGGGGTTTATAATTTGCTCATGAATCCGCGACGCTCAGTTCGGGGTAGAATTTGCGAAATAAATGCGAACGTGCGACACATGAGAGAAGAGCGTCTTTTGTCGACGCAGACAAGAAAGCAGTCGTTCCGAAATGCTTGCGTTATAGATGAAAAATGGACGCATGAATTATTGGTAGTCGCTTGTCTCGGTAGTTGGAATGTGCGTACGTGTCGTGTGTGTGTGAAAATGAAGTTTTGACTTAGGTGGATATAGAGAATGTTTAAATTCTGAGTTGTTCTTTTGCTGTCGCCGTCCGTTCGTCACGACGACGCCGTCACTCAAGAAGCCGCATCGGGTCTAATGTTAGCCCGAGTGTCAACCCATTTTCGGCGGCGCGACAATAATTATATTATCATTCGATCATGCCAATACTTTGATACGATGCACGTGTTAAGGCTGTATTAGGCTATTGTTCACGTATCAATGCATAGCCATTCGTAGCACGAACGCATCTGAAATCGCTGACCGGTTTTCTCGTGGTGACATCTTGCGAAAGGAACGGTAACTGCGTTTATCGTGTGTTTTCGGCGGGCGGCGCTGCCATCTGGCGTTTGAAGGAAGAGGCATGTTTAGCAAGTTCGGTTCGCGCGCGCGATATGAGTGGCGCGATCTCGCGCGAACCGAACTGGTTGTCTTGCATGCTTTGGGAGCGAGCGAGCGAGCGAGCGGAGGTCGCGTGGTAGATCGAGTGCCTGACTGTGAAAAGAAGAAGACGAAGAAGACGAAGAAGACGAAGAAGACGAAGAAGACGAAGAAGACGAAGAAGACGAAGAAGACGAAGAAGACGAAGAAGACGAAAGAAACGGTAAGCGCGTCTTTGTGTGTTTCTGGCGGGCGGGCGGGCGGGCGGGCGGGCGCGCGGGGTGGCGGGCGGCGCTGCCATCTGGCGTATGAAGGAATTTTAGCGAGCGACGGAGTTCTGTTCGCTGAACGCGAGATGAGTGACGCGATGTCACGCGAACCGAACTGGTTGTCTGTCATCAACCTGCGAGCGTAACGAGAAAACTAATATTATAGAGTATAGAGAAAAGACGTGAGGCGGCGGCGCGGGGCATTCTTGAAGCCTATAGGCGCCCGTCTCTGGCGACGCCGTCGTCGGAATCTCAAAGAAACGAGATTCCGAGCCGAGCTACTGCACGTGCTGGGTCGGTCGGTCGGACGGGTCGCCTGACGTCTACGAATTAATGAAGACGCTCGGCTCGAAACGTCGAAAGTGGCTAATCCGGCCGTGCCAGCACCGTCGGAGAGCGCCATGGCGAGTTGCACACGCGTACGCACACGCGTATGCGTGTGCGTTTTGCGCGCGCCGACGGTGGGCCGGACTTAGTGGATTGTCGAAGGAGGCGGGAAACGCTGCCAGTTGCGCGCAATTTTTTTATATTACCGTATGTGCTCTTATAAACAGGCGGGGCTTATTCATTCATGAAGCAGAAAGCAGTGGCCTTGGGTGGGGGTGACACTCGTCATTATGACCAGTGTCTGTGGCTGGTAGCCCCTCACCTTTGATGTTGTATATTAACAGCTTGTTAATATTGTGTATATATATATATATGTCTGAATGTTAACTTTGCGTACACAATTACTTGTATACATGCATTTCCATGGTATATCTGTTTATACCAACTGGCAATAAATTATGCCCATTACCAACCTTATCTATATGAATTCATTGTCCTTTATTCAACATCAAACAAGCTGCGGCCACATTTCTTATTTCTAGTTAATTTGCGCACAATACACAACAGAAAACATAAATAACAACTTGCAGAACAGCAGAGAACAGAATTATTGAATCAATTAGACGTGTCCATATTTCTGTTACATGTATACAGGAAAATAAACAAGAATATTTGAATGTATTGTATTGCATAGCGTGGTTATTATATGAATAATTACACATTTATTTAAAAGTCGGCCTGAATCAGTCGACATGAATCAACCTTCCTGTATCAGTCTATCTGCATTACTCTGTTTGTTTCAGTCTTTCTGTTTACGTCTCCATGTATCAGTCTTCCTCTATCAGTCCGCCACTTTCAGCCTTCCACTTTCAGCCCGCCACTTTCAACCCGCCGCTTTCAGCCCACCCGTTTCAGTCCGCCACTATCAGTCCACCGCTTTAAGTCCACCGCTTTCAGTCAGCCACTTTCAGTCCGCCACTTTCAGCCACCCACTTTCAGCCAGCCAATTTCAGTCCACCACTTTCAGCCAGCCACTTTCAGTCCGCCACTATCAGTCCGACGCTTTCAGTCCGCCACTATCAGCCCGCCATTTTCAGCCCGTCACTTTCAGTCCACTGCTTTCAGTCCGCCGCTTTTAGTCCGCCGCTTTACGCCCGCTGCTATCAGGCCGCTGCCTTCAGTCTGCCGCTTTCAGTCCGCCACTATCAGTCCACCGCTTTCAGCCCACCGCTTTCAGCCCGCCGCTTTCAGCCCGCCGCTTTTAGCCCGCCGCTTTTAGTCCACCCCTTTCAGTCCGCCACTATCAGTCCGCCGCTTTCAGCCCGCCATTTTCAGCCCGCCACTTTCAGCCCGCCAGTTTCAGCCCGCCGCTATCAGCCCGTAGCTTTCAGTCTGCCCCTTTCAGTCCGCCGCTTTCAGTCCGCCACTATCAGTCCGCCACTTTCAGCCCGCCCCTTCAATCCGCCGCTTTCAGTCCGCCACTATCAGCCCGCCGCTATCAGTCCGCTGCTTTCAGTCCGCCGCTTTCAGTCTGCCGCTTTCAGCCAGCCACTTTCAGCCCGCCACTTTCAGCCACCCACTTTCAGCCAGCCACTTTCAGTCTGCCACTTTCAGTCCGCCACTTTCAGCCACCCACTTCCAGCCAGCCACTTTCAGTCCGCCACTATCAGCCCGCCGCTTTCAGTCCACCCGTTTCAGCCCACCGCTATCAGCCCGCCGCTATCAGTCCGCCGCTTTCAGTCTGCCGCTTTCAGCCAGCCACTTTCAGCCCGCCACTTTCAGCCACCCACTTTCAGCCACCCACTTCCAGCCAGCCACTATCAGCCCGCCGCTTTCAGTCCACCCGTTTCAGCCCACCGCTATCAGTCCGCCGCTATCAGTCCGCCGCTTTCAGTCCGCCGCTTTCAGTCTGCCGCTTTCAGCCAGCCACTTTCAGCCCGCCACTTTCAGCCAGCCACTTTCAGTCCGCCACTTTCAGTCACCCACTTACAGTCACCCACTTTCAGTCCGCCACTTTCAGTCCACCACTTTCAGCCACCCACTTTCAGTCCGCCCGTTTCAGCCACCCACTTTCAGCCCGCCACTTTCAGCCACCCACTTTCAGCCAGCCACTTTCAGTCCACCACTTTCAGTCCGCCACTTTCAGCCACCCACTTCCAGCCAGCCACTTTCAGTCCGCCACTATCAGCCCGCCGCTTTCAGCCCACCGCTATCAGTCCGCCGCTATCAGTCCGCCGCTTTCAGTCTGCCGCTTTCAGCCAGCCACTTTCAGCCCGCCACTTTCAGCCACCCAGTTTCAACCAGCCACTTTCAGTCCGCCACTTTCAGCCACCCACTTTCAGTCACCCACTTTCAGCCAGCCACTTTCAGTCCGCCACTTTCAGTCCACCACTTTCAGCCAACCACTTTCAGCCACCCACTTTCAGTCCGCCCGTTTCAGCCACCCACCTTCAGCCACCCACTTTCAGCCACCCACTTTCAGCCACCCACTTTCAGTCCGCCACTTTAAGCCAGCCACTTTCAGCCCGCCGCTTTCAGTCCGCCGCTTTCAGTCTGCCGCTTTCAGCCAGCCACTTTGAGCCCGCCACTTTCAGCCACCCACTTTCAGCCAGCCACTTTCAGTCCGCCACTTTCAGCCACCCACTTCCAGTCAGCCACTTTCAGTCCGCCACTATCAGCCCGCCGCTTTCAGTCCACCCGTTTGAGCCCACCACTATCAGTCCGCTGCTTTCAGTCCGCCGCTTTCAGTCTGCCGCTTTCAGTCTGCCGCTTTCAGACAGCCACTTCCAGACAGCCACTTTCAGCCACCCACTTTCAGCCACCCACTTTCAGTCCGCCACTTTCAGTCACCCACTTTCAGTCACCCACTTTCAGCCAGCCACTTTCAGTCCGCCACTTTCAGCCAACCACTTTCAGCCAACTTTCAGCCACCCACTTTCAGCCACCCACTTTCAGCCACCCACTTTCAGCCAGCCACTTTCAGCCAGCCTGTTATCAGTCCGGCTGATATCAGTCGGTTTTTATCAGTCAACGTTTTTTCAGTCCGCATGTTTCAGTCTCACTAGTAATAAAAGTGTGGCATAAAGAAATGTAATAAAATGTAGATGTTGTAATAATGCTGTGAATGTTGTGATAACATGAAATCATGTAAACTAACCGTAACATGACAATGTCGCTTTGAGTGCTAACACAATGGTTCATGTGTTCATGTTTTTGACTGATGCATTCACAATTGACGTTTAACATGTTTGTGGTTGATGCATTTTGCAAATTGTTTTTTCACATGTTTGTGGTTGATGCATTTGCAACTTGTGTTTAATGCAGTTGTGGCTGGTGCATTTGCAGTTTGTGTTTACCATGTTTGTGGTTGATGCAACTCATTGCCTGTGTGATTTCAGGGATTGTGCACCATTCCCTATGTTTATTTTTTATTTGACTTTCTTCATTTACTCTACACTTGTAGACATCGATAAAGCTATGTGAACATTTTGAAATATTAAAAACAAAGTCACAAAACAATATTGCACAATTGACGGCAAATTATATAAATATTAACTGGACTAAAATTATCATTAAAATGCAAGCTAAATACACATTTCGGCTTGACTCACTGATGAGAAAACATTCCCCGCATTTTGTTGGCACGCACGAAGAAGAACTAGCTAGTATGTTCGAGACAAATGATAAACTTTTGTTTAGTATTTCCCCTTTCATTTCGTAGTTTCTACTCTCAATAGTCACTTTCATGTTTCTTTATATAAACAGATCCAGCTGTTTCTAGGTTTTCTTTAAATGCAGTATGTTCTCCTTGCTCAATCTACATCTAGCTCTGATAGCCAATACAATTCCTTTCCTACAGATTATTATTATTAGCACTTGTCGAACCTCCAATGTGTTTCTGTAAAGCATTTGGGTTTTCTTTTTATGTCATGCTTTTGAAAACAGCCTTCTAAAAATAATCTGCACGCACTCAAACAGAAAGGTGTTAAATTACTGTCCTCAATCTGCCAACGTTCAAACTGTATGATTAGTTCAGTTTCTCCAATATTTTCATCCCAGTTCTTGCTGCCTTTTATTCTTATTTTGTCGCATAGTATATTTGGGCAACTCCTCAGACAAGTTTCCCAAGTTAGAATATGGTTATGTGAAATGGAACTAAGTTTACTAACTCACTACACAGACAGTAAATTTGCCACTGACATCTCCATGCACTGCTTTCGTCTCTTGCTCTCTTCACTGGCTGTGTGTGTCTATTGCGATGCAGGTTTCTGATGTCAATTCAGTAACAAATGAAGCCTAAGCACTACCAAGGGATAGACTTTACTCGTCTACAGCCACAAGCAGTTCAAAGTGTTTGTTGCAATATTTTATCAAAATTGCTTATGACAATCGTACGTTTGAGCCACTTCTTAAAAGATGACATTTCAACATAATTAAGATGCGCTATTTTGAAGATCCGAGCGTGATCCTTTCACTCACATGATATATATTCTTGTTTATTATTTACAACTGTGGTTGTGTCAAACATCAGACTATCAATGCATCATAACAGTGTATATGTATAGGAATAAAAGCTGACAAATGTGGCTATTGATGTCACAGAAGAAGAATTTCTTAAACATATATTTTCAGTTTTATTTTCTAAATCTATTGTCAATCCAAATTTGTTTTACACTAACGGCATCATGCGTGGATTCAGCGTTTTAGCAATGAGAAGAATTTAGAATTCGGACTACTTTCTTGGGTGTTTGTGTTGGCGTCAGGTACGTCAACACAGTGGCTGGGACAGCTGAAATACTGCTGCAGTAGTACATCCATTCCCATCCCAGTTGTACTTCGAAAATAAATTATTTCAACAGATAGACATTCTTAATTATGTTGAAAACTTACATTTTTAAGATGGCATAACAGTAACACCAAGTTTAAGTACATTATGTTATAACTTGGCATAATTTCTAGTGTAAGTTTGGACATACTGCCAAACGCCTAACTCCTGTTGATAATAAACATTGATGTTAGAGGCAATGTTTTTATTAGTGTTATGTTGTTGATGTTGTTATTATTATTAACTTAACATGGTAAGTAGAAGATGAATGACTACTGTTCCTAAGGTATTTGCTGTTTTGAAACGTAAGTCGTATACATTTGAGGAAAATACTAGACGTTAATTACATATGTCTTTGTTTATTGCCATGTAATTGCATGTATGACAAGAATGAATATTCGATGATGATTTTAAATTATTACAATGCACTGTAGCTATATGGATTATTAGTAAAATATCAATTATCAGCATAATTATTTAGTGTCCTGCAAACTACTTATAGTATTAAATCCATCTTGATACAAAACAACATATCAACACTTCACAATGTGTAACGTTTCAAACTTCTTGAACACTGGAAAGACAGGAAGGCGTCAATGTAAACATTATTGAAAGGTCAGGTCAGAGGTCAGGTAGGTTCAAAAGTGATGTTTGTGTGTGTGTAGAGCGTGGCGGGAAGAAGCTACAGACGATCTCCCTCGGTCAAGGCCAAGGACCAATCGCTGAGCAGATGATACAGGAAGTAAGTTGACCGATCAATTTAAATTTCATATACAGCCGTAATTGGATTTATTTTATCAATACATTATTTATATGCAATTATTACCGACCACACCACAAGTATTGACACAACTGTCATAAATTGTACAAATATGCATATAATTATTATTATACTAAACTTATAAAGCGCTCTGTTCATAAAAGCATACTCAAAAATGTTGTACACAATCAATAGAATAATAAATCAAACATTAAAACAAAGGGTAAGTCAACATATTTGTGATGCTGAGATTAGTGTTTTGCTGTTGGTTAACCCCTGTGGTATCTGTAGAAATGTTGTATACCATGAAAAATACAATATTCATGTCATCAATGTGCTACTGTGTGTTGTAGGCTTTGGACAGTGGAACTTGGGTTTTACTACAGAACTGTCACGTGGCATCGTCTTGGCTGTCTAGACTTGAAAACATCTGTCAGGAAGTGAGTGACAAATGACAGTTAACTTATAGTGGCTGACATACATGCATGTACATATGCATACATGTACATCCGTCAGCCTGCACGTATGCACAGAAATCTGCATGCATATGTGTACCAAAACATGCGTTCATGCACAGATATGCAAAAAAAGACATGCCTCAAACATAGAAAAATGTGCCTATTCAAGCATAAATGTATTTGTAGAGTGACTCAATTTATTGCATAACATAGACTTAGCCTGGCTGCGTCGCTTCACAAGGTGCAATACACTTGGCCATGCCCAAGTTGCTTGCCATAATTAATAAAATGAAAAAAGACCAATCCCCACAGTCCCACCACCCCAGGCCGACTGAAACAGGCCGATTGAAACAGACAGACTGAAACACGCCGACTGAAACGGGCAGACTGAAACACGCCGACTGATATAAGCAGACTGATAAAAGCCGACTAAAACATGCAAACTGAAACATGCGGACTGAAACAGTCAGACTGAAACGGGCCGACTGAAACAGGCGGACTGTAACATGCTGACTGAAACAGGTGGATTGAAAGTGGCGGACTGAAACAGGCAGACTGAAACAGCCCGACTGAAACTGGCGGTCTGAAACTGGCGGAGTTGTGAAACATGCTGATTGAAACGTGCGGACTGAAACTGGCGGATTGAAACAGAATGAGCCTTTTTGCCAAGTGCGAAGACAAGAGACTCAATGATTGGATGGGGTTGTGGGAGCTGTGGGGATAGGTCATTTTTTCATTTTATTATTTATGGCGAGCAATTTGGGCGCGACCAAGTCTATTGCACCTTGTGAAGCGACGGAGCCAGGTAAGTATGTTACTAATAAATACATATTTAATTCTAAAATATAGATGTAATGACATTTAGCACAAGTGAGCACAGTTGCGCACACACACACACATTGCATGCTTATATAAAAAGTATTGCAAACATTTATATTTACTACAAACATCCTACACACACAACAAAGACAACATACTGCGAATCATCTGAAAATTTCCAATAAACAAAAGTATCAGAAACAATTTAGTGCAGGATGATTTTGATTGAGACTGACAGCGTTATTAAAATCATAAAAATTCAATCTTCCGTTCCAGGTGATCACTGATGCGAATCGGACGAAGCCAACATTTCGGCTGTGGTTGACCAGTTATCCCTCCCCTGCCTTTCCGGTCTCCATCCTGCAAAACAGTGTCAAAATGACAAATGAACCCCCAAAGGGCTTACGTGCAAACCTGCTCCGTTCCTACCTCAATGACCCCATCTCAGATCCAGATTTCTTCAACGGATCGAATAAACCAGAGGTTTGTGTTTCTCTTGTTGGTTTATGGCACCATGTGGCGCCAATAGTTCTTGTTGATTTGTTCAAATGTAGACCACATATTAACTTGTGACATGATGTGGTTTAAAGCTCTAAATGAAATTGATTGCAATTGTTTTTGTCTTGATTACATTCATCAAGCTTTGTATCAGTACCAAGACAATTGAATGAGTGAATGAATGAAAATAATAGCAATATTTCTGTCTACTGCCATTATCCTCAAGAATCATAGCTCAAGGTTGTGACTGGAGATAGGGTTGCAAAAATTTTCAATAACTAACTCATGTTTAAGTATATGTGTTGGTGGGGTGTGTGTGATGTGTAAATGGGTAGGTTTGTGTAGACGGGTGGATTTCACTGAGGTGGATTGTAATGTGGATGGATTTGCAGGGTAGATGTGTGAGTGTGTAGATAGTTGAGCAGATCAGTTTGTGTGAGCGTGGGTTTTTGGCTGCATATGTAGGTGTTTATATAAGTGAGCATATCTTGGAAGATTGTAGAGGTGAACTCAGATTCCCGCTGTTGTCTCAGGTCTTCCACAAGCTGCTGTTCTCACTCTGTTTCTTCCACGCTTTGATCCAAGAACGAATCAAGTTTGCCGCCCTCGGCTGGAACATTCCGTACGAGTTCAATGAATCTGACCTAAGAATCAGTGTGAGACAGCTAGAGGTACGACTGAAAATTGCTTTGCATACAAATTATGGCCTGAATTACAATTGATAGGTTTAAGGGTCGTTCAAGATTGCAGACCCAAGAACTATTATGTATGAACTGAAACAGCATTTGATTGGCTGCCAACTTCTGCCTGTCTAAGAAACAAACAGATTGGGAATGTTGGCAAAATGGCAGCCCCCATGAAAACACACCTAGAGCATTTTTACGATACAGCCTAACCATTTCAATAAAGAATATTGATTTTGTTCCCTCTTGGTGTTTTCATGGGGGCTGCCATTTTGCCAACATTCCCAATCTGTTTGTTTCTTAGACAGGCAGAAGTTGGCAGCCAATCAAATGCTGTTTCAGTTCATACATAATAGTTCTTGGGTCTGCAATCTTGAACGACCCTTAAACCTATCAATTGTAATTCAGGCCATAATTTGTATGCAAAGCAATTTTCAGTCGTACCTCTAGCTGTCTCACACTGATTCTTAGGTCAGATTCATTGAACTCGTACGGAATGTTCCAGCCGAGGGCGGCAAACTTGATTCGTTCTTGGATCAAAGCGTGGAAGAAACAGAGTGAGAACAGCAGCTTGTGGAAGACCTGAGACAACAGCGGGAATCTGAGTTCACCTCTACAATCTTCCAAGATATGCTCACTTATATAAACACCTACATATGCAGCCAAAAACCCACGCTCACACAAACTGATCTGCTCAACTATCTACACACTCACACATCTACCCTGCAAATCCATCCACATTACAATCCACCTCAGTGAAATCCACCCGTCTACACAAACCTACCCATTTACACATCACACACACCCCACCAACACATATACTTAAACATGAGTTAGTTATTGAAAATTTTTGCAACCCTATCTCCAGTCACAACCTTGAGCTATGATTCTTGAGGATAATGGCAGTAGACAGAAATATTGCTATTATTTTCATTCATTCACTCATTCAATTGTCTTGGTACTGATACAAAGCTTGATGAATGTAATCAAGACAAAAACAATTGCAATCAATTTCATTTAGAGCTTTAAACCACATCATGTCACAAGTTAATATGTGGTCTACATTTGAACAAATCAACAAGAACTATTGGCGCCACATGGTGCCATAAACCAACAAGAGAAACACAAACCTCTGGTTTATTCGATCCGTTGAAGAAATCTGGATCTGAGATGGGGTCATTGAGGTAGGAACGGAGCAGGTTTGCACGTAAGCCCTTTGGGGGTTCATTTGTCATTTTGACACTGTTTTGCAGGATGGAGACCGGAAAGGCAGGGGAGGGATAACTGGTCAACCACAGCCGAAATGTTGGCTTCGTCCGATTCGCATCAGTGATCACCTGGAACGGAAGATTGAATTTTTATGATTTTAATAACGCTGTCAGTCTCAATCAAAATCATCCTGCACTAAATTGTTTCTGATACTTTTGTTTATTGGAAATTTTCAGATGATTCGCAGTATGTTGTCTTTGTTGTGTGTGTAGGATGTTTGTAGTAAATATAAATGTTTGCAATACTTTTTATATAAGCATGCAATGTGTGTGTGTGTGCGCAACTGTGCTCACTTGTGCTAAATGTCATTACATCTATATTTTAGAATTAAATATGTATTTATTAGTAACATACTTACCTGGCTCCGTCGCTTCACAAGGTGCAATAGACTTGGTCGCGCCCAAATTGCTCGCCATAAATAATAAAATGAAAAAATGACCTATCCCCACAGCTCCCACAACCCCATCCAATCATTGAGTCTCTTGTCTTCGCACTTGGCAAAAAGGCTCATTCTGTTTCAATCCGCCAGTTTCAGTCCGCACGTTTCAATCAGCATGTTTCACAACTCCGCCAGTTTCAGACCGCCAGTTTCAGTCGGGCTGTTTCAGTCTGCCTGTTTCAGTCCGCCACTTTCAATCCACCTGTTTCAGTCAGCATGTTACAGTCCGCCTGTTTCAGTCGGCCCGTTTCAGTCTGACTGTTTCAGTCCGCATGTTTCAGTTTGCATGTTTTAGTCGGCTTTTATCAGTCTGCTTATATCAGTCGGCGTGTTTCAGTCTGCCCGTTTCAGTCGGCGTGTTTCAGTCTGTCTGTTTCAATCGGCCTGTTTCAGTCGGCCTGGGGTGGTGGGACTGTGGGGATTGGTCTTTTTTCATTTTATTAATTATGGCAAGCAACTTGGGCATGGCCAAGTGTATTGCACCTTGTGAAGCGACGCAGCCAGGCTAAGTCTATGTTATGCAATAAATTGAGTCACTCTACAAATACATTTATGCTTGAATAGGCACATTTTTCTATGTTTGAGGCATGTCTTTTTTTGCATATCTGTGCATGAACGCATGTTTTGGTACACATATGCATGCAGATTTCTGTGCATACGTGCAGGCTGACGGATGTACATGTATGCATATGTACATGCATGTATGTCAGCCACTATAAGTTAACTGTCATTTGTCACTCACTTCCTGACAGATGTTTTCAAGTCTAGACAGCCAAGACGATGCCACGTGACAGTTCTGTAGTAAAACCCAAGTTCCACTGTCCAAAGCCTACAACACACAGTAGCACATTGATGACATGAATATTGTATTTTTCATGGTATACAACATTTCTACAGATACCACAGGGGTTAACCAACAGCAAAACACTAATCTCAGCATCACAAATATGTTGACTTACCCTTTGTTTTAATGTTTGATTTATTATTCTATTGATTGTGTACAACATTTTTGAGTATGCTTTTATGAACAGAGCGCTTTATAAGTTTAGTATAATAATAATTATATGCATATTTGTACAATTTATGACAGTTGTGTCAATACTTGTGGTGTGGTCGGTAATAATTGCATATAAATAATGTATTGATAAAATAAATCCAATTACGGCTGTATATGAAATTTAAATTGATCGGTCAACTTACTTCCTGTATCATCTGCTCAGCGATTGGTCCTTGGCCTTGACCGAGGGAGATCGTCTGTAGCTTCTTCCCGCCACGCTCTACACACACAAACATCACTTTTGAACCTACCTGACCTCTGACCTGACCTTTCAATAATGTTTACATTGACGCCTTCCTGTCTTTCCAGTGTTCAAGAAGTTTGAAACGTTACACATTGTGAAGTGTTGATATGTTGTTTTGTATCAAGATGGATTTAATACTATAAGTAGTTTGCAGGACACTAAATAATTATGCTGATAATTGATATTTTACTAATAATCCATATAGCTACAGTGCATTGTAATAATTTAAAATCATCATCGAATATTCATTCTTGTCATACATGCAATTACATGGCAATAAACAAAGACATATGTAATTAACGTCTAGTATTTTCCTCAAATGTATACGACTTACGTTTCAAAACAGCAAATACCTTAGGAACAGTAGTCATTCATCTTCTACTTACCATGTTAAGTTAATAATAATAACAACATCAACAACATAACACTAATAAAAACATTGCCTCTAACATCAATGTTTATTATCAACAGGAGTTAGGCGTTTGGCAGTATGTCCAAACTTACACTAGAAATTATGCCAAGTTATAACATAATGTACTTAAACTTGGTGTTACTGTTATGCCATCTTAAAAATGTAAGTTTTCAACATAATTAAGAATGTCTATCTGTTGAAATAATTTATTTTCGAAGTACAACTGGGATGGGAATGGATGTACTACTGCAGCAGTATTTCAGCTGTCCCAGCCACTGTGTTGACGTACCTGACGCCAACACAAACACCCAAGAAAGTAGTCCGAATTCTAAATTCTTCTCATTGCTAAAACGCTGAATCCACGCATGATGCCGTTAGTGTAAAACAAATTTGGATTGACAATAGATTTAGAAAATAAAACTGAAAATATATGTTTAAGAAATTCTTCTTCTGTGACATCAATAGCCACATTTGTCAGCTTTTATTCCTATACATATACACTGTTATGATGCATTGATAGTCTGATGTTTGACACAACCACAGTTGTAAATAATAAACAAGAATATATATCATGTGAGTGAAAGGATCACGCTCGGATCTTCAAAATAGCGCATCTTAATTATGTTGAAATGTCATCTTTTAAGAAGTGGCTCAAACGTACGATTGTCATAAGCAATTTTGATAAAATATTGCAACAAACACTTTGAACTGCTTGTGGCTGTAGACGAGTAAAGTCTATCCCTTGGTAGTGCTTAGGCTTCATTTGTTACTGAATTGACATCAGAAACCTGCATCGCAATAGACACACACAGCCAGTGAAGAGAGCAAGAGACGAAAGCAGTGCATGGAGATGTCAGTGGCAAATTTACTGTCTGTGTAGTGAGTTAGTAAACTTAGTTCCATTTCACATAACCATATTCTAACTTGGGAAACTTGTCTGAGGAGTTGCCCAAATATACTATGCGACAAAATAAGAATAAAAGGCAGCAAGAACTGGGATGAAAATATTGGAGAAACTGAACTAATCATACAGTTTGAACGTTGGCAGATTGAGGACAGTAATTTAACACCTTTCTGTTTGAGTGCGTGCAGATTATTTTTAGAAGGCTGTTTTCAAAAGCATGACATAAAAAGAAAACCCAAATGCTTTACAGAAACACATTGGAGGTTCGACAAGTGCTAATAATAATAATCTGTAGGAAAGGAATTGTATTGGCTATCAGAGCTAGATGTAGATTGAGCAAGGAGAACATACTGCATTTAAAGAAAACCTAGAAACAGCTGGATCTGTTTATATAAAGAAACATGAAAGTGACTATTGAGAGTAGAAACTACGAAATGAAAGGGGAAATACTAAACAAAAGTTTATCATTTGTCTCGAACATACTAGCTAGTTCTTCTTCGTGCGTGCCAACAAAATGCGGGGAATGTTTTCTCATCAGTGAGTCAAGCCGAAATGTGTATTTAGCTTGCATTTTAATGATAATTTTAGTCCAGTTAATATTTATATAATTTGCCGTCAATTGTGCAATATTGTTTTGTGACTTTGTTTTTAATATTTCAAAATGTTCACATAGCTTTATCGATGTCTACAAGTGTAGAGTAAATGAAGAAAGTCAAATAAAAAATAAACATAGGGAATGGTGCACAATCCCTGAAATCACACAGGCAATGAGTTGCATCAACCACAAACATGGTAAACACAAACTGCAAATGCACCAGCCACAACTGCATTAAACACAAGTTGCAAATGCATCAACCACAAACATGTGAAAAAACAATTTGCAAAATGCATCAACCACAAACATGTTAAACGTCAATTGTGAATGCATCAGTCAAAAACATGAACACATGAACCATTGTGTTAGCACTCAAAGCGACATTGTCATGTTACGGTTAGTTTACATGATTTCATGTTATCACAACATTCACAGCATTATTACAACATCTACATTTTATTACATTTCTTTATGCCACACTTTTATTACTAGTGAGACTGAAACATGCGGACTGAAAAAACGTTGACTGATAAAAACCGACTGATATCAGCCGGACTGATAACAGGCTGGCTGAAAGTGGGTGGCTGAAAGTGGGTGGCTGAAAGTGGGTGGCTGAAACGGGCGGACTGAAAGTGGTTGGCTGAAAGTGGTTGGCTGAAAGTGGCGGACTGAAAGTGGCTGGCTGAAAGTGGGTGACTGAAAGTGGGTGACTGAAAGTGGCGGACTGAAAGTGGGTGGCTGAAAGTGGGTGGCTGAAAGTGGCTGTCTGGAAGTGGCTGTCTGAAAGCGGCAGACTGAAAGCGGCAGACTGAAAGCGGCGGACTGAAAGCAGCGGACTGATAGTGGTGGGCTCAAACGGGTGGACTGAAAGCGGCGGGCTGATAGTGGCGGACTGAAAGTGGCTGACTGGAAGTGGGTGGCTGAAAGTGGCGGACTGAAAGTGGCTGGCTGAAAGTGGGTGGCTGAAAGTGGCGGGCTCAAAGTGGCTGGCTGAAAGCGGCAGACTGAAAGCGGCGGACTGAAAGCGGCGGGCTGAAAGTGGCTGGCTTAAAGTGGCGGACTGAAAGTGGGTGGCTGAAAGTGGGTGGCTGAAAGTGGGTGGCTGAAGGTGGGTGGCTGAAACGGGCGGACTGAAAGTGGGTGGCTGAAAGTGGTTGGCTGAAAGTGGTGGACTGAAAGTGGCGGACTGAAAGTGGCTGGCTGAAAGTGGGTGACTGAAAGTGGGTGACTGAAAGTGGCGGACTGAAAGTGGCTGGTTGAAACTGGGTGGCTGAAAGTGGCGGGCTGAAAGTGGCTGGCTGAAAGCGGCAGACTGAAAGCGGCGGACTGATAGCGGCGGACTGATAGCGGTGGGCTGAAAGCGGCGGGCTGATAGTGGCGGACTGAAAGTGGCTGGCTGGAAGTGGGTGGCTGAAAGTGGCGGACTGAAAGTGGTGGACTGAAAGTGGCTGGCTGAAAGTGGGTGGCTGAAAGTGGCGGGCTGAAAGTGGGTGGCTGAAACGGGCGGACTGAAAGTGGGTGGCTGAAAGTGGTGGACTGAAAGTGGCGGACTGAAAGTGGGTGACTGTAAGTGGGTGACTGAAAGTGGCGGACTGAAAGTGGCTGGCTGAAAGTGGCGGGCTGAAAGTGGCTGGCTGAAAGCGGCAGACTGAAAGCGGCGGACTGAAAGCGGCGGACTGATAGCGGCGGACTGATAGCGGTGGGCTGAAACGGGTGGACTGAAAGCGGCGGGCTGATAGTGGCTGGCTGGAAGTGGGTGGCTGAAAGTGGGTGGCTGAAAGTGGCGGGCTGAAAGTGGCTGGCTGAAAGCGGCAGACTGAAAGCGGCGGACTGATAGCGGCGGGCTGATAGCGGTGGGCTGAAACGGGTGGACTGAAAGCGGCGGGCTGATAGTGGCGGACTGAAAGTGGCTGGCTGGAAGTGGGTGGCTGAAAGTGGCGGACTGAAAGTGGCAGACTGAAAGTGGCTGGCTGAAAGTGGGTGGCTGAAAGTGGCGGGCTGAAAGTGGCTGGCTGAAAGCGGCAGACTGAAAGCGGCGGACTGAAAGCAGCGGACTGATAGCGGCGGGCTGATAGTGGCGGACTGAAAGCGGCGGATTGAAGGGGCGGGCTGAAAGTGGCGGACTGATAGTGGCGGACTGAAAGCGGCGGACTGAAAGGGGCAGACTGAAAGCTACGGGCTGATAGCGGCGGGCTGAAACTGGCGGGCTGAAAGTGGCGGGCTGAAAATGGCGGGCTGAAAGCGGCGGACTGATAGTGGCGGACTGAAAGGGGTGGACTAAAAGCGGCGGGCTAAAAGCGGCGGGCTGAAAGCGGCGGGCTGAAAGCGGTGGGCTGAAAGCGGTGGACTGATAGTGGCGGACTGAAAGCGGCAGACTGAAGGCAGCGGCCTGATAGCAGCGGGCGTAAAGCGGCGGACTAAAAGCGGCGGACTGAAAGCAGTGGACTGAAAGTGACGGGCTGAAAATGGCGGGCTGATAGTGGCGGACTGAAAGCGTCGGACTGATAGTGGCGGACTGAAAGTGGCTGGCTGAAAGTGGTGGACTGAAATTGGCTGGCTGAAAGTGGGTGGCTGAAAGTGGCGGACTGAAAGTGGCTGACTGAAAGCGGTGGACTTAAAGCGGTGGACTGATAGTGGCGGACTGAAACGGGTGGGCTGAAAGCGGCGGGTTGAAAGTGGCGGGCTGAAAGTGGAAGGCTGAAAGTGGCGGACTGATAGAGGAAGACTGATACATGGAGACGTAAACAGAAAGACTGAAACAAACAGAGTAATGCAGATAGACTGATACAGGAAGGTTGATTCATGTCGACTGATTCAGGCCGACTTTTAAATAAATGTGTAATTATTCATATAATAACCACGCTATGCAATACAATACATTCAAATATTCTTGTTTATTTTCCTGTATACATGTAACAGAAATATGGACACGTCTAATTGATTCAATAATTCTGTTCTCTGCTGTTCTGCAAGTTGTTATTTATGTTTTCTGTTGTGTATTGTGCGCAAATTAACTAGAAATAAGAAATGTGGCCGCAGCTTGTTTGATGTTGAATAAAGGACAATGAATTCATATAGATAAGGTTGGTAATGGGCATAATTTATTGCCAGTTGGTATAAACAGATATACCATGGAAATGCATGTATACAAGTAATTGTGTACGCAAAGTTAACATTCAGACATATATATATATATACACAATATTAACAAGCTGTTAATATACAACATCAAAGGTGAGGGGCTACCAGCCACAGACACTGGTCATAATGACGAGTGTCACCCCCACCCAAGGCCACTGCTTTCTGCTTCATGAATGAATAAGCCCCGCCTGTTTATAAGAGCACATACGGTAATATAAAAAAATTGCGCGCAACTGGCAGCGTTTCCCGCCTCCTTCGACAATCCACTAAGTCCGGCCCACCGTCGGCGCGCGCAAAACGCACACGCATACGCGTGTGCGTACGCGTGTGCAACTCGCCATGGCGCTCTCCGACGGTGCTGGCACGGCCGGATTAGCCACTTTCGACGTTTCGAGCCGAGCGTCTTCATTAATTCGTAGACGTCAGGCGACCCGTCCGACCGACCGACCCAGCACGTGCAGTAGCTCGGCTCGGAATCTCGTTTCTTTGAGATTCCGACGACGGCGTCGCCAGAGACGGGCGCCTATAGGCTTCAAGAATGCCCCGCGCCGCCGCCTCACGTCTTTTCTAACTCTATTTATTCTCGTTACGCTCGCAGGTTGATGACAGACAACCAGTTCGGTTCGCGTGACATCGCGTCACTCATCTCGCGTTCAGCGAACAGAACTCCGTCGCTCGCTAAAATTCCTTCATACGCCAGATGGCAGCGCCGCCCGCCACCCCGCGCGCCCGCCCGCCCGCCCGCCCGCCCGCCCGCCAGAAACACACAAAGACGCGCTTACCGTTTCTTTCGTCTTCTTCGTCTTCTTCGTCTTCTTCGTCTTCTTCGTCTTCTTCGTCTTCTTCGTCTTCTTCTTTTGCTGTTTTTTTTGCAATCAGGTCGTTACCACGCGACCTCCGCTCGCTCGCTCGCTCGCTCCCAAAGCATGCAAGACAACCAGTTCGGTTCGCGCGAGATCGCGCCACTCATATCGCGCGCGCGAACCGAACTTGCTAAACATGCCTCTTCCTTCAAACGCCAGATGGCAGCGCCGCCCGCCGAAAACACACGATAAACGCAGTTACCGTTCCTTTCGCAAGATGTCACCACGAGAAAACCGGTCAGCGATTTCAGATGCGTTCGTGGTCCAATGGCTATGCATTGATACGTGAACAATAGCCTAATACAGCCTTAACACGTGCATCGTATCAAAGTATTGGCATGATCGAATGATAATATAATTATTGTCGCGCCGCCGAAAATGGGTTGACACTCGGGCTAACATTAGACCCGATGCGGCTTCTTGAGTGACGGCGTCGTCGTGACGAACGGACGGCGACAGCAAAAGAACAACTCAGAATTTAAACATTCTCTATATCCACCTAAGTCAAAACTTCATTTTCACACACACACGACACGTACGCACATTCCAACTACCGAGACAAGCGACTACCAATAATTCATGCGTCCATTTTTCATCTATAACGCAAGCATTTCGGAACGACTGCTTTCTTGTCTTAAAGACTTTCAGGCCCAAAAGTTGCATTTATGCACAAATTCACCCGGAATTTGAGGTTTCCGGATTCAACAAATTAAACCCATTGTCTTGAAAAATTTTCTCAATTAACGAAGTCTTTATAAAAAATGAAATGAATTTTTAAATTTTTTTAAATGTCAAACAAAAACCCATTTCCAAAAACCCCATGACGGGCCGGCAGGCCGCACCAGAAAAAATAAAAAAAACACCCTCCCTTTACGTGCTATTTTTGAAAGTTTTTGCGGGGGGCGGGAAGCGAAAAGGGCCCCCTTAAAATTAAAAAAGGGTTCAATTAATTAAATTTAAAGGGAAAAACTGGTGAATTGGGTAATTGATTTTTCCCACATTTTTTAATTAAATTTGGTCCAACTCCCATTTTTAAAATTTTTCAAGATTCAAAATTTTTAAAAAAGAGAACCCCCAAAAATTAGTTTTTTTGGGTTTAAAAAAATCTTTCCCCCGGGATATTGAAATTATATATCAATTTACTTTCATGGTTCACAAAAATAACCATATTTTTTAAAACCCCCTTCTTTGGGTGGGCTTGTTTTTTTGTTTTTTTTGTTTTTTTTTTTTTTTTTTGTTTGTTTTTTTGATTTTATCTTTTGTTTTAAATATAAAACATGTTGCCCCTTTCTTTTTTGAGCTGTATTTTAATCGAAAGCTTCTACCGGGCCAATTTAAAAAAAAAAAAACAAAAACTCATGAGATTGGGAGGCACCCCGGGCCTTTCCAAAATCTCCAGTTTGGTTTGGGTCTTATTTTTGGCCCCCGGGGG
>JAODUO010004435.1:0-12541 GCA_025642075.2 Ridgeia piscesae | reverse complement strand
CATACACATACCATGTACATACATAAACATGCATGCACACACACACACGCACGCACGCACGCACGCACGCACGCACGCACGCACGCACGCACGCACGCACGCACGCACGCACGCACGCACGCACGCACGCACACAAACACTCGCAAGCTCGCACGCACGCACCCTCGCACCCACAGACACACACACAGGGAGGGAGGGCGGAAGGAAGGGAGGTAGGAAGGGATGGAGGTAGAAAGAGAGGGACGGCTGAGGGAGAGGGTGGGAGTAATAATTTAATGTTCAAGTTTTATTTAGTTTATATCTTAATGGATGTAGCATTAATGGAAAAGTAAACTATATTTTGTCCCCTAACATGCAGCACTGACATAATTGTTTTGGTGTATCATGTTTATTGAAATATTACAGATATTGATAGTTGGTCGGGATTTTATCGAATCACAAATTTGGTATTACCCCAATACAACTGAGTCTTTGGGCGACACGCACGCACGCACGCACGCACGCACGCATGCACGCACGCACGCACGCACGCACACAGACACACACACACACGGTAGACCTAAGTACTGAAGTACTGCACACACACACACACACACCAACACACACACACACACACACACACACACACACACACACACACACACACACACACACACACACACACACACACACACACACACAAACATGTATTCTATAATTTATATCTGATTTTGCTCTGTTTGTTTACTTTTATTGGGGTTGTTATTTCAATATAGTAACACTGTGTGGAGTGTTACTACATATCACATGACCTGTGCATCACGGGTGTGTTTCAGATGGAAGCAGAGAGACAATAGAAGACTCAGGAGAACTTTGTTGGACTCGACGAGAAAGTCCAGAATCTTGGTGGGTTAACACCAGGCGCGGTTTCAATTCACTTGTTTATTTATTAACTTGAGTTACGCGAGTAATTTAATTTAATTCATTGACTTTATACAACAGTTTAATGTGATTTAATTTATCAATTCATAATCAACTCTCAGTTAGGTGCATATTTAAAATTGATAATGTTTAAATATCAGACATTCTGCATCTATGATATTGAGGTGTTTCCTCTTTTTTCAGTTAGACTCCAGTCACTAGACCATGTAATTGTGAATGGGATGTAAGTGTGTGGGGGGGCACTAAGATTGACTGGTTGTTCATCCATTTATCGTCACTTTGGGGTATTTGCTTGCAGTCTTGTAAAGACGGATTTGTCTGTTATGTTCTCAGCGCGAGAGATTGCCAAGAGGGATGCTGAGAAGGATGAAATAATGATAGCCTTGTCAAGGTCATGCGAGGAATTCACCAGTTTACAGACCCACAGGTTTCCATGGTGATGGACCGTTGACGGCTTAGTAACCACATACATTAATTCAGGTCTCCATGGTAATGAAACATTGACTGCTTAGTAACCACATACATTAATTCAGGTCTCCATGGTAATGAAACATTGACTGCTTAGTAACCACATACATTAATTGAGCTGAAAGCATACAATAAGAGCCAGAGTAACTTTATTTCACAATGTAACTTGGAAGCTGTTTGTAATGCAAAGATATCCTAGACTTAGCTACAATGTGATATAAACTTAATATAGGAAATTACAGAACTCAAGAATAGAATTGAACTGAAATAAAAAGCAACACTGAGGACAATTTGGGATGTATATTTTGTTTGACAGGAATATATAAAATTTCATTTTATTTGTGGAACAAATTGTTCAAGGATCCAACATTTGGTTGTTTTGTAATAAATGATCTTACTTTGGAGACTAGGATGTGAAACATATACATTGTGATCAATCATCTTCCTTCACACAGTATGTGCCAAAGTAATTTAAATGTTTTAGAAAACTACATTTTCTATCACAGAATTTACCTTCGGTTAAGAAGCACTGTGCACGACGTCATGATACTCATGTCATCCGTGTCACATGACGTCATGATTAGCCGGGATTTTATCGAATCACGAATTTGGAATAACCCGAATACAACTGAGTTTTTGGGCAAAGTAAACTGGTAGACTTAAGTACTGCCGTTACATGCACGCACGCATGCATGCACGCACACACACACATACACACGGTAGACCTAAATATTGCACACACACACACACACACACGCATGCATGCACACACACCCACACACACACAAACACACACATACACACACACACACTGTCTAGTGTGAACATTTGGTGATTGTGAGTATAGACAGATAGTTATCACCATTTCCCATACGTTATATCCGATCCGCATTATAATAAGGTGTATTAGAACGAGTCGTGACTGTGTCTAACACGTGAAATGGCACGCTTACAGATGTTTGCGTCTTGTGGTTTCAGTCCCACGCGGCCACGCTGTTTGAGCAGGCGTGCACTGAGCGCATGCAACAGTTGACGACACAGACAGCGACGAGGACTTATGGGAAGAGAAAGAGTTGACCTTCTCATCTGCCTCACGACAAAAGTATGTATTTGTTGGCCATTGTTCAGAATGTATGTGTCTTATTACTGACACTGTATGAGCGACCTGGGGGGGTGTGGGCCCTGTGGGGTGTGTGGGCCCTGTGGGGTGTGTGGGCCCTGTGGGGTGTATGGTCATGTTTTTCTCATTTGTGTCATGGGTGGAAAACATTCTAGAATTAATCCATGAACTGTTGGAGGAATAGTAATGCCAAAAAATGCTTCTTTTTGGTTTAGGGTTTCTGTCATACGCTAGACGGACATAATAAATTATTCATAATGATACACATATTTTCTACAATGCTACCGCAAGGACCATGAACACAGATTTACAGTTGAACACTTCAGATTGACATCATAACAAGCATTTATTAATACTCACAAAAACCACTCGTGACTGAATACTCGCGAAAACCACTCGTGAACTGAAGACTTATGGTGGTTGACTGACATTCACCGATGTTGCAGCACTGTATGCAGTAATCGGAAGGCTGCACCGATCGCTAGGAGCGACGGTAGCCATGGCGACAGTGATAGTAGCGACAGTGAAGAGGAGTTGGATTCACCGCTGCACATTCACCAGTCTATGCCTGCACCGTCATCAACAAGTACAGCCATGGAGGTGGACAACAGTGACAGTGGGTGACGTCTCCTCCTCGTCTCTACCCATCTTTTCTGTCCGTTTCTTATCAGATATTGTACCAATAGCTAGTTATAGTAGTCATACTTGTAATGTAATAACAAATGTATGAATTATTATGCATGTTACTGTTCTCATATTGTCCCTGTCACCAGAGGTGCAGTTGCCCATTGTTACTGTCATCTTTTCGTCGTCTTTTCTTTCCTCCTCGGTATTCTCTCACTACGTTCTCTATCTTTTGGGCATTTGGTATCTTTGCCAGTTTTTCATCTTCCATTCTTTTCACATGTGAATGAGTAAATCTAAAAAATCTGTCAACATTTAAATTGAATTAGAAAGCAGTGTATTCATTATTTAAAATGTCTGAGTTTGACCCTTTCAACACATTCTGCCAACAGATTGGGCAAACTTCAACGACGTTCCGAAGCACATTGACTCGACACCCATCGCTCTGGATATTACGTCTTCATTCTCCACAATCACGTCAGGGCGTCCAATGGCAGGGACCGGGGACAGGGCGGAGAACTGGCCACAGTTTGACAACATCAACTGTGACAAGTCGAACACAGACGAGTGGAACAACAGCACACCTGATGTTGACAACCATTTAAATAGGTACTCTTTGTCCCTTCCATCTCGTGTAGGGTTACTTCTCTGCCTTCTGATTGGTCGCATGTTTTAATCAGTCGGCCCTAACCCCACTTTTTACTGTATGATGATGTTTTTTCTATTGTAACCGTATCTGCCAACTAACATCTTATTAGTTTGTCAGTTTTTCCACATTTGCATTTAGGAAGGAGTACTTTGTGGTAATGTTAAATGGGACGAAAACTGCTATGTTTGACTTGTATGATTATTTGGCTAGAGACTATGATGTGTAATTGTGGTGCTGGAAGAAGTTCTGGCTTCTTTAGGAGCATTTTGTGTTTCTTCAGCACGGCACCCGAGCCAAGAACAAATTCCCCAGTTGCCATGGAGACAAATGAGTCGGTTACACATCGACCGGAAGGACAGTGTGCTTACTGTAAGTCAGTCCGTTGGTTCGTCGGTCGGTCGGTGATTTCATGTAATGATAATTGTATATTAAGTTTAAATGCAATATAAGTTCTGACAGCATTAATAATGGCAGTGTACATCTGATGGTGCATTGGTGTATTTTCATTAATAATTCGAAGCTCACAAATGAATTGCCTGTTTTTTATAGGTCTTTAGATAGACGTCACTTAACAATGATTCAGTGAAAGAATTTCTCATTTGTAAGCCTTGACAGAATAACTACTACACATATATCCAATATCCATTTGACAAAACAACAACTGATGTACTGTTATTTGTTTATTTTCACAATGTACTTATTGCAGTGAGTACAAGTGCACCTGCTGACCTTGCAACAGAGGTCAGCAATGCAACAAGGTCAGAGGTTACTGCCAGTAATGCCCATGCAGAGACCCCAGCCGTGGAAAGGTGGGTGCCTTATAGATATAGGTGAGATGGAGCAAGAGGAATGAGTTAATGACAATGTCTTTGTACTTGCAGTGCTTCAAGTGAAGCGAATGTCGCTAGTGTAGTAGCAGACATCACACTAGAGGTTGTCAGAGACAGTGCAGATGACACTGGAAACCCCAAAGAAAACCGAAGCCGAGGTCGCGTCAGGTGATAATATAGTGGTGCCACCTTGTGGGAAAGAATCACCCAAGAGCTCGGAGCAAGATGTGTCTGTCGACAGCAGTGATGGTGACGTGTCGTTGTCAGTGTCACCGCAACAGTCCGATGTACAATCTAAGGTGGCAGCAGATCCCCAGGAATCAGCTGTTTCCAGCAGGTAGGGACACAGTTGTACTGTGGGTCAGTGGCTGTACTGTGGGTCAGTTACAGATTAGTTGTGATGACAGCAATGTTTGTAGGATTTCATTCACGCGATATGTCCATACTCCAAATGCACTCTCACAACACAGTCAAGTTTACACGAGAACTTCTTAATTGAAATGCTCTATATAGTTTTACCAACCACTAAATCTTGTCTATGACAGGCACAAAATCTAGGCATGTAGACAGAATTTTAACAAGATTAATTTTGTAAGTTATGCTGCGACACCAGTTTCTGTGAGAACAATAATTGATGTGAGTTGGTGGGAGTCTCCTCTGAATCTTCTTGTTATTCCCTGGCCATGTTTGTTTTGCTGCCAATGGTCATAGTCATAGGCACAGGAGTGCATTTTCTTCCCATTTTAAAATAGCAAGGCCTTACACAATCCAAATCAACTTAGCTACAGTTTCAGAGTGGACTGTTGAAAACTGAGAAGATCGCTGTTCGTTTCAGCGTCTAGCTATGCTTGGAAATGCTAATAATGGCATTATCAGTTTTTTATTTCTGTTGTAGTATTTTGCATGTGATTTGTTTGTTAATTTGCTTTAGTAGTTTATATAAATGTTGCATGACTGTTGTAGTGTTATTTTTAACTCACGTTTTTCACCAGTTCTGATTACTCCTTAAATGCTGATAAATCTAAGATCAGCCTCTTTGTTTTTTTTTAAATAACGAATTTTAATAGCTTATAAGTAGGTAACAAATGTGTCGAGTCCTAACAGAATGAGTCATGTATTCAGAAATGATAATAGTACACATACCATTGGATGGAATATATACTAAGTGTTCAATGATGCTGGTGCATAGACCATTGACCTAGCTCACTCTAGCCAAAGTGAACTTTGATGGTCAAGTTATTCTTATTTGAGCTCACAAAGTCATGTTTAAAACATTACAATGACGCAAAAATTACATTTGAAGTTCAGAATACACTCTGCATTAGTCATGGTCATTATGCAAATAATATATTTATTTGGCACATGCTTATTGAGTCTAAAATGTACTAACATTTAAGGAATCACAGTTGCCAGTAACCCCAGACAGTAGACAGTTCCTTGAATATTGTACCATACATATCAATCACCATGGAGCGAGGTGATCATCGCAATCTTAATAGTGACTAGGAACAATGTGCTAAATTATCAGATCCTAGTTTTACAGAATTCAATGCATGAAAAAATGAATTGACAGTAGTATCGTTCATTTAAAAATCTAAAAAGGAAGATATAATATTATGATTTAGTGACAAGTAAATGAAAGGTTGATCCAGATATGATAGATAAATTAACGTCATGCTGATATTGTCATTTTAGTTGTAAAACAATATAATCATTGGTATATCTACCATGCACTCAAATCATTTCCATTGATAATCAATAAGTGTTGTACATACACCATTAAATGTTGCAACTCGACCACAAACTGCATAACTGACCACCAAATAATTAGTGCTCACACAGTTCTAAACAATACGTAGTTGCAGTTGCTCATCCTGCATATGTTGGAGCATCAAGACATTTGTTGAGCAAGTAAAACATCAACTTAGTCGATAACTTTGATGTGTGCCTTGCAGTAGTTACTTTGTATATTGCTTAATGTAATTTGTCTAGTTTATTTGCATGCTGTGTCAGTGTGTTTAATCCGTTTTCATCGTTATCCCTCCGCCATTTACAGTTTTTAGATTAGTAGTCACTGCAGCCTAACGAAGACAATGCATCAAAAATAGTGACATGATGATAAGTATATCGTAGTCTATGTTGCAGTGATGTTGATCCAGTCATTCTGAGAAATGAAGTTTGTATATGAGATGATGACTTGAAGTTATACTTCAAGTAGATCGTTATCATCGTTTTTTTTTTGGCATTGTGGTTTTGGTCTAAAATGTAATTTGAAGAGTTACTGATTGTTACATACAATTCATTAAACTGACCACAGTGAAATCAAAATAATTTAGTCTAATTTTTCAATAACTAATACTAGTACAATAATGAACTAAATTTTACTTTTATTTTTTTCACTTTGTAAATGCGGCTGGAGGTGAAGTCATAGATTCAAACAAGAATTTTAACAACCAAGCAAATTAACAGTTGTCTTTTTTTACAAACTGTCTTACTGAATGACATACTATAGAACACATTTCGTCAGAGTTTTCGGTTGCACAAAATGATGATGACAACATTTTATTTCAAGAAAATATTGATGGTAATATACAATGATTTATATTTGTTTCAACAAATGACACTATAATCTTTTTATCAAGCAATCATTTTTGTCATTCATAATATTTATTCCTTTACATTTTTAGAACACATAATATTTCATGATGAATTCTTAAAAAGGACTGATAATTGAATTGTTAATTATTTTGGTGATCCTCGCTCTGGAATAGTAGAACTGACACAGCTACTCGCTGAATTCGCAACATTCCTAATACATTTACCAAACATGACCAAATAGAATATAATTGAAAGACCATGTATTTTGAACTTCAAATGTATTTTTCTCAGTTTTATAAGTTATGTACACCATCTGTTTCACTTTTTGGGTGTTAGTCAAGTAGTGCTTGAGTTATATATCACAGACTGTCATCAGGGTTGTGTACTATTTCATCTTCGAATACAGACATTTGTTGGACTCGACACATTTGTTACCTACTTATAAGCTATTAAAATTCGTTATTTAAAAAAAAAAAAGAGGCTGATCTTAGATTTATCAGCATTTAAGGAGTAATCAGAACTGGTGAAAAACGTGAGTTAAAAATAACACTACAACAGTCATGCAACATTTATATAAACTACTAAAGCAAATTAACAAACAAATCATGAAATACTACAAAGAAATAATGAACTGATAATGCCATTTGATTTCCAATGATAGCTAGACCGTAACGAACAGCGTCTTCTCAGTTTTCAACAGTCTCTGAATTAGCAAGTTGATTTGGATTGGTAAGGCTTGCTATTTTACAAGGGAAGAAAATGCATCCTGTGCCTATGACTATGACCATTGGCAGAAAACAACTGGAGGAATAACAAGAAGTTCGAGGAGATCCCACCAACTCCATCATTATTGTTCTCACGAAACTGGTGTCCAGCAAACTACAAAATTAATCTTGTAAAATTCGTTAATGCCTAGATTTTTTTCATAACAAGATTTAGTGGTTGTAAAACTATATAGACTTTCAAAGGTTTTAATGACGTGTTGAGAGTGCATTGGAGTATGGACATATCGCGTGATGAAATCCTACAAACATTGCTGTCATCACACTAATCTGTAACTGACCACAGTAAGCCACTGACATAGTACGACAACTTGTCCCTACCTGCTGGAAACAGCTGATTCCTGGGGATCTGCTGCCACCTTAGATTGTACATCGGACGACTGACGACGACACGTCACCATCACTGCTGTCGACAGACACATCTTGCTCCGAGCTCTTGGGTGATTCTTTCCCACAAGGTGGCACCACTATATTATCACCTGACGCGACCTCGGCTTCGGTTTTCTTTGGGGTTTCCAGTGTCATCTGCACTGTCTCTGACAACCTCTAGTGTGATGTCTGCTACTACACTAGCGACATTCGCTTCACTTGAAGCACTGCAAGTACAAAGACATTGTCATTAACTCATTCCTCTTGCTCCATCTCACACACACTGCATACCTTGCCACGTGTATTCTTCTAAAACACGACACTAATTCAACATGTGAAAAATATGAACAACTTTACAAACTACCTTTGTGTTTTGTAAATACATCACCGACTGGTGGATGTGAGACAAGTAAATGTAGGACGAGGCGGGCACCTGGGAGAATATACACTTACATTGACTCTAAGTTACCAGTTGAATACGACAATGGTTTGAAGACTTCTGTTACAAAAGAACTGTATCTAAAAAGGCACCCACCTTTCCACGGCTGGGGTCTCTGCATGGGCATTACTGGCAGTAACCTCTGACCTTGTTGCATTGCTGACCTCTGTTGCAAGGTCAGCAGGTGCACTTGTACTCACTGCAATAAGTACATTGTGAAAATAAACAAATAACAGTACATCAGTTGTTGTTTTGTCAAATGGATATTGGATATATGTGTAGTAGTTATTCTGTCAAGGCTTACAAATGAGAAATTCTTTCACTGAATCATTGTTAAGTGACGTCTATCTAAAGACCTATAAAAAACAGGCAATTCATTTGTGAGCTTCGAATTATTAATGAAAATACACCAATGCACCATCAGATGTACACTGCCATTATTAATGCTGTCAGAACTTATATTGCATTTAAACTTAATATACAATTATCATTACATGAAATCACCGCACAGTGTGCTTACTTACAGTAAGCACACTGTCCTTCCGGTCGATGCGTAACCGACTCATTTGTCTCCATGGCAACTGGGGAATTTGTTCTTGGCTCGGGTGCCGTGCTGAAGAAACACAAAATGCTCCTAAAGAAGCCAGAACTTCTTCCAGCACCACAATTACACATCATAGTCTCTAGCCAAATAATCATACAAGTCAAACATAGCAGTTTTCGTCCCATTTAACATTACCACAAAGTACTCCTTCCTAAATGCAAATGTGGAAAAACTGACAAACTAATAAGATGTTAGTTGGCAGATACGGTTACAATAGAAAAAACATCATCATACAGTAAAAAGTGGGGTTAGGGCCGACTGATTAAAACATGCGACCAATCAGAAGGCAGAGAAGTAACCCTACACGAGATGGAAGGGACAAAGAGTACCTATTTAAATGGTTGTCAACATCAGGTGTGCTGTTGTTCCACTCGTCTGTGTTCGACTTGTCACAGTTGATGTTGTCAAACTGTGGCCAGTTCTCCGCCCTGTCCCCGGTCCCTGCCATTGGACGCCCTGACGTGATTGTGGAGAATGAAGACGTAATATCCAGAGCGATGGGTGTCGAGTCAATGTGCTTCGGAACGTCGTTGAAGTTTGCCCAATCTGTTGGCAGAATGTGTTGAAAGGGTCAAACTCAGACATTTTAAATAATGAATACACTGCTTTCTAATTCAATTTAAATGTTGACAGATTTTTTAGATTTACTCATTCACATGTGAAAAGAATGGAAGATGAAAAACTGGCAAAGATACCAAATGCCCAAAAGATAGAGAACGTAGTGAGAGAATAGCGAGGAGGAAAGAAAAGACGACGAAAAGATGACAGTAACAATGGGCAACTGCACCTCTGGTGACAGGGACAATATGAGAACAGTAACATGCATAATAATTCATACATTTGTTATTACATTACAAGTATGACTACTATAACTAGCTATTGGTACAATATCTGATAAGAAACGGACAGAAAAGAGGGGTAGAGACGAGGAGGAGACGTCACCCACTGTCACTGTTGTCCACCTCCATGGCTGTACTTGTTGATGACGGTGCAGGCATAGACTGGTGAATGTGCAGCGGTGAATCCAACTCCTCTTCACTGTCGCTACTATCACTGTCGCCATGGCTACCGTCGCTCCTAGCGATCGGTGCAGCCTTCCGATTACTGCATACAGTGCTGCAACATCGGTGAATGTCAGTCAACCACCATAAGTCTTCAGTTCACGAGTGGTTTTTGTGAGTATTAATAAATGCTTGTTATGATGTCAATCTGAAGTGTTCAACTGTAAATCTGTGTTCATGGTCCTTGCGGTAGCATTGTAGAAAATATGTGTATCATTATGAATAATTTATTATGTCCGTCTAGCGTATGACAGAAACCCTAAACCAAAAAGAAGCATTTTTTGGCATTACTATTCCTCCAACAGTTCATGGATTAATTCTAGAATGTTTTCCACCCATGACACAAATGAGAAAAACATGACCATACACCCCACAGGGCCCACACACCCCACAGGGCCCACACACCCCCAGGTCGCTCATACAGTGTCAGTAATAAGACACATACATTCTGAACAATGGCCAACAAATACATACTTTTGTCGTGAGGCAGATGAGAAGGTCAACTCTTTCTCTTCCCATAAGTCCTCGTCGCTGTCTGCGTCGTCAAACTGTTGCATGCGCTCAGTGCACGCCTGCTCAAACAGCGTGGCCGCGTGGGACTGAAACCACAAGACGCAAACATCTGTAAGCGTGCCATTTCACGTGTTAGACACAGTCACGACTCGTTCTAATACACCTTATTATAATGCGGATCGGATATAACGTATGGGAAATGGTGATAACTATCTGTCTATACTCACAATCACCAAATGTTCACACTAGACAGTGTGTGTGTGTGTATGTTGTGTGTGTTTGTGTGTGTGTGGTGTGTGTGTGCATGCATGCGTGTGTGTGTGTGTGCAATATTTAGGTCTACCGTGTGTATGTGTGTGTGTGCGTGCATGCATGCGTGCGTGCATGTAACGGCAGTACTTAAGTCTACCAGTTTACTTTGCCCAAAAACTCAGTTGTATTCGGGTTATTCCAAATTCGTGATTCGATAAAATCCCGGCTAATCATGACGTCATGTGACACGGATGACATGAGTATCATGACGTCGTGCACAGTGCTTCTTAACCGAAGGTAAATTCTGTGATAGAAAATGTAGTTTTCTAAAACATTTAAATTACTTTGGCACATACTGTGTGAAGGAAGATGATTGATCACAATGTATATGTTTCACATCCTAGTCTCCAAAGTAAGATCATTTATTACAAAACAACCAAATGTTGGATCCTTGAACAATTTGTTCCACAAATAAAATGAAATTTTAGATATTCCTGTCAAACAAAATATACACCCCAAATTGTCCTCAGTGTTGCTTTTTATTTCAGTTCAATTCTATTCTTGAGTTCTGTAATTTCCTATATTAAGTTTATATCACATTGTAGCTAAGTCTAGGATATCTTTGCATTACAAACAGCTTCCAAGTTACATTGTGAAATAAAGTTACTCTGGCTCTTATTGTATGCTTTCAGCTCAATTAATGTATGTGGTTACTAAGCAGTCAATGTTTTTCCAAAATTTTAAACCATGGAGACCTGAATTAATGTATGTGGTTACTAAGCCGTCAACGGTCCATCACCATGGAAACCTGTGGGTCCGTAAACTGGTGAATTCCTCGCATGACCTTGACAAGGCTGTCATTATTTCATCCTTCTCAGCATCCCTCTTGGCAATCTCTCGCGCTGAGAACATAACAGACAAATCCGTCTTTACAAGACTGCAAGCAAATACCCCAAAGTGACGATAAATGGATGAACAACCAGTCAATCTTAGTGCCCCCCCACACACTTACATCCCATTCACAATTACATGGTCTAGTGACTGGAGTCTAACTGAAAAAAGAGGAAACACCTCAATATCATAGATGCAGAATGTCTGATATTTAAACATTATCAATTTTAAATATGCACCTAACTGAGAGTTGATTATGAATTGATAAATTAAATCACATTAAACTGTTGTATAAAGTTAATGAATTAAATTAAATTACTTGTGTAACTCAAGTTAATAAATAAACAAGTGAATTGAAACCGCGCCTGGTGTTAACCCACAAGATTCTGGACTTTCTCGTCGAGTCCAACAAAGTTCTCC
>JAODUO010004434.1:0-12311 GCA_025642075.2 Ridgeia piscesae | reverse complement strand
CTCCTAAAACCCTCCCTCACCTCATCCTCACCCCCTCCCCTCCACATCACCCTCACACTTTCCTCACCATTTACTCCTCACACACTCCTCTCCCCAATCCCCACAGTCACTCCTCACACACTCCTCCTCCCACTCCTCCTCACCCCTCCTCCCACACTCACTCCTCACACATTCCTCCTCACACATTCACTCTCACACATTCACTCCTCACCCTCACTCCTCACCACTCCTCCTCACAAAATCCACTCTCAAACACTCACTCCTCCCCCTCAATCCTCCCCCCCCAATCCTCACACACTCATTCCTCACATCCCCCTCACACACTCCTCCTCACCCACTCCCCTTCACACACTCCCTCCTCACCCACTCACTCCTCACACACTCACTCCTCACACACTCACTCCTCACACTCTCCTCACACATTCACTCCTCACACATTCACTCCTCGCACATTCACTCCTCACACACTCACTCCTCACCCACTCACTCCTCACACACTCACTACTCACCCACTCACTCCTCACACACTCACTCCTCACCCACTCACTCCTCACACACTCACTCCTCACACACTCACTCCTCACACATTCACTCCACTCCACACTTCACTCCTCACACATTCTCCTCACACATTCACTCCTCACACACTCACTCCTCACACTCACTCCTCACACACTCACTACTCACACCACTCACTCCTCACACACTCATTCCTCACACACTCACTCCTCACACATTCACTCATCACAGACTCACTCCTCACACACTCACTACTCACTCCTCACACATTCACTTACTCATACATTCTCTCCTCACACACTCACTCCTCACACATTACCTCCCCACCTCACTCCTCACACCTCATACACTCACTCATCACTCACTCACTCCTCATACACTCATCCCTCACACACTCACTCCTCACACACTCATCCTCACACACTTACCCCTCGCACTCTCACTCCTCATACATTCACCATCATCACACTCACTCCTACACACTCACTCTCATTCACTCCTCATACATTCACTCCTCACACATTCACTCCTCACCCACTCCTCATACATCACCCACACACTCACTCCTCACACACTCACTCCTCACACACTCACTCCTCATACACTCCTCACACATTCACTCCCCACACAGTCACTCCTCACACACACTCCTCACACACTCAATCTTCACTCCTCACACACCCACTCATCACTCACTCACTCCTCATACACTCACTCCTCACACACTCACTCCTCATACACCCACTCCTCACACACTCACTCAGACATGGCGAACAATAAACAGAGAAGATACAATGCTTACATAATATGGTGTATCTGTTTAAATAATAGTGAACTTCTAATAGAACTAAAATCCAGAGATGTTGCCCAGTGACTAATGCAAATTATTACTGCATGACTTTCCCCTCTGACACTTAGTTGGTGGCACTACCTAAGTTGGTTAGAGTTACTTCCTTATTTATTTCCTCCTACCCTGTGCCTAGTTCCAACATACTTGATTGCACAGGCTTGTTTGATATGCTTAAAAGCTCCCCTGTTGACATCAAATGAGTGCTGTGGCTCTGTCCAAGTGGGTTTTCCCAGGAGGACATTTTCAACCCTGCCCAACACGTTGGGCCAACGAGCAAAATGACTGGCCCAACGTATGTTGCCAACGTTGGCCCATTGTAAAATGCCACCGTTGGCCCAACGTAGGTCTGCTATCTGGGTATATATATATAATTGTTAGTAGTAAATGTGACGCCGTTGGGTCTTTTAATGTGTGTATTTACCAGAGATGGAGTGAGTACAATACAAATGTACTCGAGTACGAGTATGATTACTTTGAACATGCACGAGTATGAGTACTCAGAAAACAAATGTACTCGAGTACGAGTACGATTACTTTACAATATACTCGAGTACTAGTACGATTACATTAGGATGTAATCATGATTACTTTCATGATTACTTTAATGAATATCCTGTTTCTAATATAAAGGCGACTTTCATGGAATCCCTAGGTGTCATTCTTGTTGTGTTGTTGTGTCACTAATGTTCTAACTGATTACTGCTATCCACTATCCAGTGTTATTATTAATAATTAGACGACTTTATCAGGTATTGGATGAATCATTTAATGCTGGATTAATAATTTAATTTATGGTTTCTGAATCAAATACAAATAGGAGGCATTTAAGAATTTCAAATACACATGATCAAATACAATAACAACACTTCAAAACCAGGGGGGCATATTCAAGAGTATCCAATTCAAATGTGTAGTATATTAGATGGGTCCAGATATGGGGTCAAATACATTTGTATTTGAAAGTATTTAAATACTTTTTAAGTATAAATTTGTATTTGATGTTTAGGAATTAAAAGTATTTGTATTTAAATACTTTCCTAAAGTATTTGACTTTTTTCAAATATTTTTTTCAAATACATTTTCAGTATCAACATTTCTTTTTCACTGTCACATGTAATGCTTGCCAAACTGATTACCTTAATGGACTGCAACTTCACCCAACAGTGCTAATTACTGATGAAGGCTTCCCCCATGGCCCTGCAGCAGTGACCACAAGCCAGAGGATGGATGACCATAGGCCAATATCCCCTTTTGTTCTTTAGTCAGGCTTCAATTTGGCACCAGGTTATTCTGGTTTCCTGGCTGACTTTGAAGTTGAGCCTTCCTCACAACATGGTAGCAATGATTAATAGTGTCTGAGGGCAACATAGGCTTTATATTCTTATGGACCTCCTGGCGTAACATACAAACAATATATTTTGGCCTTTACCTCTTTCAGTCAGTTGTTAGCAATAACAATACTCCCTAGCACTGGTCTGCCTGTCATCATATGAGCAAAACACTAACTATGCCTATAAACTAGATTACTTTCCTTCGAGTACGAGTACTCGTACTCGAGTACGAGTACGATTACTCCATCTCTGGTATTTACCAGTTCTTAAAGAGAAGCAACAAGTTTTCTTATTTATCGAGCTGCTCGAGAAATAACGCCGACTTGGCTCGTTATTTGTCGAGCAGATCTGGGCTCTTACGAATATTTTCGTGCCGTCTACGTGCATATAGTAGTTTGTATTAAATGCGACGCTGTTGGGTCATTTCCTGTTTGTATTTATTAGTTCATATGAGAAACGACTTTTTCTAGCCATCGAGCTACTTGAGAAATAACGCCTAATCGGCTCATTATTTGTCGAGCAGATATGGGCGTCCATGAATGGGCTCTTAGAAATATATTCGTGGCTTTTACGTGTACATATGTGATGTCTACAGCTTCAACCGGAAATAAATAAGTCAAAGTTTTCCGGAAACTACGGAATAATAATAATAATACGGTTACATATCAACTGTGCCAGCGGACTTATTCAGCTCAGGGCTGACCTTATCCTCAAGTCATTCCCCAATCTTCTGCCAGCTATCACCCAGGGAGCATCCGTTAGCTGATAGAGCTACTACACTATAAATGATACTGATACCACAATATACTAATTGTTTGTAGTAAATGCAACGCTGTTGTGTCATTTCTTGCATGAATTTACCCGTTCTTATGAGAACACAAAAGTTTTTTTAGCCATCAAGCTGCTCGAGAAGATTCGTTATTTCTCGAGCAGATCGATGGCTAGAAAACTTGTTTCTCATAAAAAACCTGATAAATACAAACAGGAAACGACAAAACAGCGTCGCATTTACTACAAGTAACTAGTGTGTCCACGTAGGGGGCACGAACATATTTGTAAGAGCCCTTGCATGCAAGCCCATATCTGCTCGACAAATAACGAGCCAAGTCGGCGTCATTTCTCGAGCAGCTCGATGAATAGGAAAACTCGTTATTTCTCATCAGAACCGATAAATACATTCAAATAACGACCCGACAACATCGCATTTACAGCAGTCAATTAGTACATACACGTAGAAGGCACGAAAATAGTTTTAAGAGCACATGCTTGCACGCCTAGCTAGATCTGCTCGACAAATAACGAACCAAGTCGCGGCCGTGCATCGCGGCCGGGCAGCACAACTAACACAGGGAGGGCTCATTAAACTCAATAACGTTACATCGATAGGGATCTGTTTCTCACCAGAACGGATAAATATACACAGGAAACGTTCCAGCAGCGTTACATTTACTACAAACAGTTAGTTTGTAAACTTAGATGCCATAAAAATGCTCCTAAGTGCACGAGTATGCATATCCAGATCTGCTCGAGAAATAACGCGAAGTCGGTCCCTTATTTCTCGAGCAGCTCGAGAAATAAGGCGACGTCGGGTTGTTATTTCCCGAGCAGCTCGCTAAATAGCCAGTCCTTATCTTATTTGGTGACTCCTTTGTTTTCACCTGTATTAGCTGGATGACTCCGCTAGATGGCGACATAGTACTCCGGTTTCTCCATAAGAGCAATTCCGCAAGATGGCGACACCATTAGAAGAGATCGTTCAGTTAGATATGTATCCTCGGTTACCCAGACTGCGTGATGTGGCAGCACTTTTCAGCCCCTCAATTCGTTTCGGTGTAGGTACGCCGCCGTTATGAGTTGAGTTTTATTTAAACACGTGTCATATAATGCGACTCTAAATGTTCCTATATAATTATATTAACATACTTGTGCATTTAAGTTGTAAATAATGATATTCAAACTGACGATACAAGGGCGAATATTATATGATTGGAACTTTTGTAAATAGAAAAGTGGGATTGTCGTAGGCTCTGTTGCTATACGCTCTGTTGCTAGTTCGTCAGACAACATAGTCCTATTGCGTAACATGGGTAGGGTTTGACGGCAACATGTAGCAGCACTTATTGCATAACTCGTCTGGTATTCAGCGTGCTGGGATACCCCCACTTTCTAAGTTAGAGTATATTGCCTACAGATAAATATGCATCTAATGAAGGGCGGCAAGAGAAGGCGGCTAGACGGGAGAAGGCGGCTAGACGGGAGAAGGCGGCTAGACGGGAGAAGGCGGCTAGACGGGAGAAGGCGGCTAGACGGGAGAAGGCGGCTAGACGGGAGAAGGCGACCAGACGGGAGACGGCGACTAGACGGGAGATGGCGGCTAGACGGGAGAGTGCGTAGAGAGGGCGACTAGACGGGAGGGGGCGGCTAAAAGGGAGATGGCGACTAGACAAGAGATGGCGACTAGACGGGAAAGGACGGCTAGGGGAGAGGACAATTAGATGGGAGAGGGCGATTAGACAGGAGTGGACGGCTAAACTAGAGAGGACGGCTAGACGGTTAGGGTAACTAGACGGGAGAGGGTGACTAGACGAAAGGGCGATTAGACCGGACAGGGCGGCATGACGCGACAGGGCGACTAGACGGGAGAGGGTGACTAGACGGGTTAGGGGCGACTAAAAGGCAGAGGGCGAATAGACAGGTGAGGGCGGCTATACTAGAGGACGGCTGCGGAGGGCGGCTATAGAGGGTGACTAGACGGCAGAGGGCGACTAGAAGCGAGTTGGGTGCTAGACGGGAGAGGACGGGAGAGGGAGGTTATTGGGGAGAGGGCGACTAGACGGACGAGGGCGGCGATAGGGGAGACGGCGACCAGACGGGAGAGGGCGGCTCCAAATGAGAGAGCGACTTGGCGGGACAGGACGGCTAGAAGGGAGAGGGCGAGTAGACGAGAGGACGGTTAGACGGGAGAGAACGACTAGAATGGAGAAGGCGGTTGGAGGGGAGAGAGCGACTAGACGGGAGGGGGCAGTTGGAGGGAAGAGTTGCGACTAGACGGGACAGGGGAGCTAGACGGGAGAGGACGGCTAGACGGGAGAGGGCGGCAAAAAGGGATAAAGCGTATAAACGAAGGCGTATAAACGTAAAGGGCGGCCGGAGAAGGCGACTAGACAGAAAAAGGGCGACCAGACGGGAGAGGGTGGCTAGATATGAGAGGGCGGTTAGAGGGGAGAGGGCGGTTAGAGAAGGCGACTAGACGGGAGAGGACGACTAGGCGATTGGGGCGGCTAGACGGGAGAGGGCGACCAGACGGGAGAAGGCGGCCAGTGAGAGCGATTGGATGGGAGAGGCCAGCTAGACGGGAGAGGGCGATTTGACGGGCGAGTGCTACTAGACGGGAGAGGGCGGCTGCAAAGGAGAGGGCGACTAGACGACAGAGGGCGGCTATAGGGGAGATTCGAGTAGTTTCGGGTGCTTTCGGGCATCTATTCGTAGCCACTCATAACTACACGAAACTACAAGAAATTACTCGAAACTAGTATCTATTTGCAACTAGTTGTCGAGTGGTTTGCGGTGGTTTCAAATGGTTACGAGTGGTTTCGAGTGGTTTCGGGTGGATTCGATTGGGTACGAGTGGTTACGAGTGGTTAGGAGTGGTTACGATTAGTTAAGAGTGGTTACGAGTTGTTTCGAGTGGTTTCTAGAGGTTTCGAGAAGATTCGAGTAGTTTCGAATAGTTCGATTGGGTTTAAAATTTTTGGTTTCGAGTCCGGGTTTTGGAGTTAGGGTTTCGAGTAGATTGGGGTTAGGTTTTGGGAATGGTTTCAAACTGGTTTCTAGTGGTTTCGAGAAGTTCCCGAGTGGTTTACTGTGGTTACGAGTCGTTACGAGTAGTTATCAGTGGTTACGGGTACGTTAGGGCAAGGGTTTTCCCGGAGGGGGGGTTTCTAGTGGTTTCGAGTCGTTACGTGTGTTTAAAGGGTAGTGGGGTTTAGGGTTTCGTTACGGTAGTTTCAGTAGTTTCGGGTACTTTCGGGGTTTTTAGGTTTTAATGGTTGTTCACAGGGTTAATTTTTTAAGAGTAGTTTCGGTTGGTTTCGGTAGTTAGGGTGAAATTTAAATGGGTAGTCCCGGTAGTTAGGGGTTTTCGAGTATTTTGGTAGTTCCGGGTAGGGTTCGAGTGGTTTCGAGTTGTTCAGGGTGGTTACGAGTGTTTACGATTATTTACGGGTGGTTTAGAGTTTTTAAGAGTGGTTTCGGGTTGGTTTCGGGGTAATTTGCGTAGTTATGGGTGGTTAAGGGTAGTTACGGGTAGTTTCGAGTAGTTATGTGTATTTACGGGAAAGGGATTCGAGTTGTTTCGAGTAGGTATGAGTAGATACTAGTATTTACGGGAATGGTTTCGAGTTTCGAGTAGTTAGTAGTTTTGAGTAGTCATGATTAACTACTCAAAATAGATTCGAGTAGTTTCGAGTAGTTTTGTGTAGATTGGAGTAGTTAAGCGTAGTTACGAGTAGTTTCGAGTAGTTACTAGTGGTTACGAGTGGTATCAAGTTGTTTCCAGTAGTTACGAATAGATACGAGTATTTACGGGAATGGTTACGAGTAGTTTCGTGTAAGTTTGGAGCAGTTACGAGTAGTTACGGGTAGCTAAGCGTAGTTACGAGTAGTTTCGAGTAGTGGTTACGGGAGGTTTCGAATTGTTTCGAGTAGCTATGAGTAGTTTCGAGTAGTTACTGGTGCTTACGAGTGGTGTCGAGTTGTTTCGAGTAGTTATGAGTAGTTACGAGTAGTTACGGGAATGGTTTCGAATGGTTTCGAGGAAGTTTGGAGTAGTTACGAGTAGTTACGAGTAGTTACGAGTAGTTACGAGTAGTTACGGGTAGTTAAGCGTAGTTACGAGTAGTTTCGAGTAGTTACTAGTGGTTACGGGAGGTTTCGAGTAGTTAGTAGTTTTGAGTAGTACGAGTAGTTACATAACTACTCAAACTAAACTTACCTACTGTTTTCGAGTGGTTTCGAGTTGCTTCGTTTGGTTACAAGTGGTTTCGAGTGGTTTCGTGTGGTGTCTTTTTGTTACGAGTGGCTAGGATTGGTTTCGAGAGGTTCCGAGTGGTTTCGAGTAGTTTCAGGTAGTTTAGGGTAGTTACGCGAAGTTACGGGTTCTTACGGATAGCTACGGTTTGTTACGGGTAGTAACAACACGTAGCCACACGTAACTACTCGAAACTACTCGTAACTAGACGTAACTACTCGAAATTACTCGAAATTACACGAAATTACTCGAAAATACTCGATTCAATTCGAAACTACTTTTAACTACTGGTTTCGAATGGTTTCGAGTGGATAGGAGTTGTTTCGAGTGGTTTCTAGTAGTTCCGATTGGTTTCGAGTGGCTTGGAGTGGTTATGCGTGGCTCGGAGTGGTTACGATTAGTTAGAAAAGTGGTTACAAGTAGATTCGGGTAGTTTGGGGTATTTACGGGTAGTTTCGAATAGTTTCGAGTGGTTTCTGGTGGTTTCGTGCGGTTTCGAGTGGTTACGAGTGGTTACGAGTAAATTCCGGTATGAGTAGTGTTGTTTGGAGAAGTTACGAAAATTGACATAACTACTCAAAACTACTATTAACTACTGGTTTCCTGTGGTTACGAATTCTTTCGAGTGGTTTCTAGTGGTTTCAAATGGTTTTGAGTGGCTTCGTCTGGTTACGAGTAGTTTCAGGTAGTTTCTGGTAGCTACGAGAAGTTATGGGTTCTTTCGGGTAGCTACGGTTTGTAAATACTCGTAAACACGTACCTACTCGAAACTACACGATATTACTCGAAACTACTAGAATCCATTCGAAACTACTCATAACTACTAAAAACTACTCTTATCTACCTGATTATAATACTTTCGAATGGTTTTGAGTGGGTTGGAGTGGTTACGATTGGTTTCTAGTGGTTACGGGTGGTTACGAGTGGTTCGGAGTGGTTACGATTACTACTAGAAACCACTCGAAACAAGTCCTGTCCTATCCACTCGTAACCATTCCAAACCTCCGGAAACCACTCGAAACCATTCGAAACCAGTAGTTAAGAGTAGTTTCCAATAGACTCGAGTAGTTTCGAGTAATTTCGTGTAGTTACGGGTAATTACGAGTAGTTTCGTTTAGTTACGTGTGGTTACGAGTAGTTACTACCCGTAACAACTTGTAGCTATTCGTAATTTCTTGTAACTACCCGAAACTACCCGGAACCACTCGAAATCAATCAAAACTACTCGTAACCACTCATAACCACTCATAACCACTCATAACCACTCATAACCACTCATAACCACTCATAACCACTCATAACCACTCATAACCACTCATAACCACTCATAACCACCATAACCACCCATAACCACTCATAACCACCATAACCACTCATAACCACCCATAACCACTCATAACCACCATAACAACTCATAACCACCCATAACCACCCATAACCACCATAACCACTCATAACCACTCATAACCACTCATAACCACTCATAACCACCCATAACCACTCATAACCACCCATAACTCATAACCACCCATAACCACCCATAACCACTCATAACCACTCATAACCACCCATAACCACTCATAACCACTCATAACCACTCATAACCACTCATAACCACTCATAACCACTCATAACCACTCATAACCACTCATAACCACTCATAACCATTCATAACCACACGAAGCCACTCGTAACCAATCGAAATTATTCGAAACTACCCATGGCTACCAATAACAACCCGTAAATACCCGAAACCACCCGTAACCACTAGTAACGAATCGTAACCACTCGAAACCACACGAAAACACTCGTAACTACTCGGAATTACTCGAAACTACCCGTAGCTACCCGTAGCTACCTGTATCATCCGGAAGCTACCCGTAAGTACCCGTAAGTACCCTTAATTACCCATAACTGCTCTTAAATACCCGTAACTACCCATAACTACTCGAAACTACCCAAAAATACCGCAAAATACTCGTGAACACTCGTAACCACTCAAAACCGCAGGAAAACTACAAATAACTACCGGTAAATACCCGAATCTACCCGAACTGCTCGGAACCACTTTTACCCACTCGTAACTAATCGTAACCACTGCGAACCACTCGTATCCACTCCAAGCCACTCGAAACCATTCGAAACTACTAGAAACCACTCGAAACAAGTCCTATCCACTCGTAACCATTCGAAACCTCCGGAAACCACTCGAAACCATTCGAAACCAGTAGTTAAGAGTAGTTCCGAATAGACTCGAGTAGTTTCGAGTAATTTCGTGTAGTCACGGGTAATTACGAGTAGTTTCGAATAATTACGTGTGGTTACGAGTAGTTACTACCCGGAACTACCCGGAACCACTCGAAACCAATCATAACCACTCATAACCACTCATAACCACTCATAACCACTCATAACCACTCATAACCACTCATAACCACTCCATAACCACTCATAACCACTCATAACCACTCATAACCACTCATAACCACTCATAACCACTCATAACCACTCATAACCACTCATAACCACCCATAACCACATTTTGGGGGTTATGGGTGGTTATGAGTGGTTATGAGTGGTTATGGAGTGGTTATGAGTGGTTATGGGTGGTTATGAGTGGTTATGAGTGGTTATGAGTGGTTATGGTGGTTATGGGTGGTTATGAGTGGTTATGGGTGGTTATGAGTGGTTATGAGTGGTTATGAGTGGTTATGAGTGGTTATGGGTGGTTATGGGTGGTTATGGGTGGTTATGAGTGGTTATGAGTGGTTAGGGTGGTTATGAGTGGTTATGGGTGGTTATGGGTGGTTATGGGTGGTTATGAGTGGTTACGAGTGGTTACGAGTAGTTTTGATTGGTTTCAAGTGGTTCTGGGTAGTTTCGGGTGGTTAAAAGAAGTTACGAATAGTTACGGGTTGTTACGAGTAGGAACTACTCGTAACCACACGTAATTATTTGAAACTACTCGTAATTACCCGTAACTACATTAAATTACTCGAAACTACTCGAGTCTATTCGAAACTACTCTTAACTACTGGTTTCGAATGGTTTCGAGTGGTTTCCGGAGGTTTCGAATGGTTATGAGTGGATAGGACTTGTTTCGAGTGGTTTCTAGTAGTTCCGAATGGTTTCGAGTGGCTTGGAGTGGATACGAGTGGTTCGCCGTGGTTACGATTAGTTACGAGTGGGTAAAAGTAGTTCCGAGTAGGTTCGGGTAGATTCGGGTAAATACCGGTAGTTACGAGTGAGTCACGAGCATTTTGCGGTATTTTCGGGTAGTTTCGAGTAGTTACGGGTAGTTACGGGTTTTTAAGAGCAGTTATGGGTAATTAAGGGTAGTTACGGGTACTTACGGGAAGCTTCCGGATGATACAGGTTGCTACTACAAATAACTACCGGTAAATACCCGAATCTACCCGAACTGCTCGGAACCACTTTTACCCACTCGTAACTAATCGTAACCACTGCGAACCACTCGTATCCACTCCAAGCCACTCGAAACCATTCGAAACTACTAGAAACCACTCGAAACAAGTCCTATCCACTCGTAACCATTCGAAACCTCCGGAAACCACTCGAAACCATTCGAAACCAGTAGTTAAGAGTAGTTCCGAATAGACTCGAGTAGTTTCGAGTAATTGTGAGTAGGTATAGAGTGTTTGAATATTACGTGTGGTTACGGTAGTTACTCGGTACGTTAATCGAATCAATTACGTGGTTACGAGTAGTTACTATAACCACTATACTACCACTGATAACCACTCATAACCATCATAACCACTCATAACCACTCATAACCACTCATAACCACTCATAACCACTCATAACCACTCATAACCACTCATAACCACTCATAACCACTCATAACCACTCATAACCACTCATAACCACTCATAACCACTATAACCACTCATAACCACTCATAACCACTCATAACCACTCATAACCATCATGGTTATGGGTGGTTATGAGTGGTTATGAGTGGTTATGAGTGGTTATGAGTGGTTATGGGTGGTTATGGTGGTTATGAGTGGTTATGAGTGGTTATGGGTGGTTATGAGTGGTTATGGGTGGTTATGAGTGGTTATGAGTGGTTATGAGTGGTTATGAGTGGTTATGGGTGGTTATGAGTGGTTATGGTGGTTATGAGTGGTTATGAGTGGTTATGGGTGGTTATGAGTGGTTATGAGTGGTTATGAGTGGTTATGAGTGGTTATGAGTGGTTATGGGTGGTTATGAGTGGTATGAGTGGTTATGAGTGGTTATGGGTGGTTATGAGTGGTTATGAGTGGTTATGAGTGGTTATGAGTGGATATGGGTGGTTATGGGTGGTTATGAGTGGTTATGAGTGGTTATGAGTGGTTAGGGTGGTTATGAGTGGTTATGGGTGGTTATGGGTGGTTATGGGTGGTTATGAGTGGTTACGAGTGGTTACGAGTAGTTTTGATTGGTTTCAAGTGGTTCTGGGTAGTTTCGGGTGGTTAAAAGAAGTTACGAATAGTTACGGGTTGTTACGAGTAGGAACTACTCGTAACCACACGTAATTATTTGAAACTACTCGTAATTACCCGTAACTACATTA
>JAODUO010004433.1:0-11729 GCA_025642075.2 Ridgeia piscesae | reverse complement strand
TACCTAAGACGGGCGGGGTATACATAGTTAGATAGGTTGGACTCTCGATAAGCCAAAAGGCTTCCTAGTCCACCCGCCATCTAGAGTTGAATCTCTACGTGGCAATCTTGTTAAATCCATATAATTATATTATGTTAATAAGAAATAATACATTATATCCTCAAAAGCAACTGAACATTGCTGTGTCCTTGAGCTTAAGTTAAGTATACGTTTTTAAATGTCAAATATTACAACGCTTCAACGCGGCAATTTCGTCAATGCCATTTTTGACTAGTAGTCAAAGCCAGTTATAATCTTTCTGGTAGCTGCACAATCCAAGAAATTACATGCAAATATCGTATTACAATACCGTTATACAAATATAGGGAATGATTTTGTATTCAGAGTTCGATACAAGTACCATACAAATGAGCGGATATCGCACAGACTACAACGTTTCTGACGTCATCGACTTGAACAACGCCACCTGTCAACCAGTGACTACACCAGAATCCGACACACCTTTCCTTCTGAAGATCGAGTTGCCGACTTATTACAAACCTTTGATCGTGACGGCGGTGTTGGATGGTGACTGTCTCGACTTCCCGGCGACAATGGTGTACACGGAGGGTGACCGGTCAGTTATGGTTCCCTATGGCAACAACCCGTCGTTCTGTGAAAACATTCCTGGAACTTGCGCCTTCGACTGCGACTGCGACTGCAGCGACAAGGGGTGTCAACTCGTCACACTAGCCTTGCTCAGCGCCCCCAGCAAACCACGGGGATTGTGCGAACTATACGTAACACCAAAGAGAAAGTGGACCCACCCGTAGGCGTAGTAAATTCAGGCTAAAATAGGAATTCAGTCAATTAGCAGCGTCACCTGCACTTAGTTATGATTCGTTGGTAGCGGAGGTAGCATTTCCATTACTTTTTCTAAACATGTCCTAGACAGTGGGAAGGTCTTATGATGAACGCATCATCTATATTTACTATAAAACAAACTTACTGCTTTTTTCTAGTTTGATGTCTTTTCGCCTTTTTTCATTCTTCAATCTTCTATCTTCTTTATGCTACTACGTTCGTATATATATATATATATATATATATATATATATATATATATATATATATATATATATATATATATATATAAGTAGTGTATATGTATATGTATATCGGTATATATGTAGGCTCCTATATACTGTCTAGATTTTTAACGGCTAAAATATATAACTATGATGAGTAAACATTAAAAGCGAGTTTAAAGTGATGTGTTTTAAGGGAGATTTTAATTTGTTTGTGCACTATTTCAGTCACGGATCTTCCGGCAACGCATTCCATTGGCTCGGTCCTGCGCACGAGAAAGACCGAAGGCCGTATCTCTCAAGGTTGTGCCGCGGTATATTCAGTTGACCGGAGTGTGCGGCGTAACGCGGCTCGATGTGGAAATCAATGACGCAAGGCAGGCCGGCGTCTTTTCCCGGAGGGCGTTGAATACAATCAAGATTGTCATTGTCAGTGTCACTTTTGCTCCGAAACCTGCATAATAGATTGTGTGGTTCTTTCAGATTCAATCGGCTTTTCAGAACGGGGGAGGAAGAGGGAGGAGAAAAGAGAGAGACTGCGAATGACAGACAGATGGCCAGATAGCCGGGGCCGCAAGGTGCATATTTTGCATTATTCACAAGGTCAAGCGAATTCGACGCGATGAGATTGTAGCGCTTTGAGGTCCGAAGGTGGCACGATAGTTAGTATTAACCATGCCACGATATGATCGGTAGACGATACGATAGCAGTCGCTGGCGATGGCTGTGAGCGACGCCGTGAGCGTGATTGGTCCGGTCCGGTAGTCAAATGCTGAGAGAGGCTCGGTGCGGTAGTCGAGACGATGGTTGATCAACTTGATGCCGCAGTTGGCCCGGTAGTCGACAAACGACGCGATGTAGCGAAACAGTCCGACGGTAAAGACGTCCGTCTTGCTTTTTCGCAGCCTTTTTGTGTTGGCTTCTCAATTTGAGCTGTTACCGAGCTGTTTCTGAACGTGTCTTTTGCTTGGTAAGTTGCGCTCAACTGATTTCCTCAACGGTCAAACCAACGTATAACGTGACTCTGTCGAAGGGTTTCATTGGCTAAAAGTGAAGTCTGTTCTCTAACCAATCAGAAAGATTCCCGCCACATCCTAAAAGAACATTCTAGAACAAAAGACTGTTCTACGGACCAATGAGAACAATCGTTTAAAAAACGGTGGACGTAGCCCAAACAGTGGGTGGCCAGATTATTTCCTGCCACGCACGTCATCGGTATTTATAGTAACGCGACGTTTTTTAATATGAAACAAATCGTTTCTAAGCAATTTTGTGTTGTAGTAGAAATAGGGCTTACATAGCGTTTGGGCGGTTTTTGCCCTTGTGATTGCTTCAACCGGCGTGAGGGTTTTACACACTAATGTGATCAATGGACTGGTCCGTGAGAGACAGAACGCGCATGCGTTTAAAAACGATGGATGTAACTAAAACAGTGGGTGGCCAGGTTATTTCCCGCCACGCACGTCATCGGCATTTATAACAACGCGACGTTTTTAATATGAAACTGGTCGTTTCGAAGTAATTTTGCATTGTAGTTGAAATAAGGTTAACATAGAGTTTGGGCGGGTTTGAGCTTGTGATTACTTCAACCAGCATGAGAGTTGTTTCACCCTATCGTGATCAGTGGACTGGTCCACGAGAGTCAGAACGTGATTGCGTTTGATGACGTATGCGCTGACGTGTTTCATTTTACCAGTTACGCACCGCGAGAAAAGCGACCCCTTCAATGCCGATAAACGCGGGTCCATGGATATAACAAATTATCATTCGACCGTGCTTCCTCCGTAATACTTAAAACTCCGCCGCTGAGAAGTTCTTAGAAATGTATAGGCCTAACATATTTCTACATCAATAAAAAGTGCTTGACCTTGTGAATAATGCAAAATATGCACCTTGCGGCCCCGGCTATCTGGCCATCTGTCTGTCATTCGCAGTCTCTCTCTTTTCTCCTCCCTCTTCCTCCCCCGTTCTGAAAAGCCGATTGAATCTGAAAGAACCACACAATCTATTATGCAGGTTTCGGAGCAAAAGTGACACTGACAATGACAATCTTGATTGTATTCAACGCCCTCCGGGAAAAGACGCCGGCCTGCCTTGCGTCATTGATTTCCACATCGAGCCGCGTTACGCCGCACACTCCGGTCAACTGAATATACCGCGGCACAACCTTGAGAGATACGGCCTTCGGTCTTTCTCGTGCGCAGGACCGAGCCAATGGAATGCGTTGCCGGAAGATCCGTGACTGAAATAGTGCACAAACAAATTAAAATCTCCCTTAAAACACATCACTTTAAACTCGCTTTTAATGTTTACTCATCATATTTTAATTTTTATTTTAGCCGTTAAAAATTAAAAAACAAAAATATAAACCTTTAATATATAAATATAATATAATATATAAATTTATATATATATATATATATATAAAAAAAAAATAAAAAAAAAAACGAAGGGTAGTAGCATAAAGAAGATAGAAGATTGAAGAATGAAAAAAGGCGAAAAGACATCAAACTAGAAAAAAGCAGTAAGTTTGTTTTATAAAAATTGAGGGCGTTCATCATAAGACCTTCCCACTGTCTAGGACATGTTTAGAAAAAGTAATGGAAATGCTACCTCCGCTACCAACGAATCATAACTAAGTGCAGGTGACGCTGCTAATTGACTGAATTCCTATTTTAGCCTGAATTTACTACGCCTACGGGTGGGTCCACTTTCTCTTTGGTGTTACGTATAGTTCGCACAATCCCCGTGGTTTGCTGGGGGCGCTGAGCAAGGCTAGTGTGACGAGTTGACACCCCTTGTCGCTGCAGTCGCAGTCGAAGGCGCAAGTTCCAGGAATGTTTTCACAGAACGACGGGTTGTTGCCATAGGGAACCATAACTGACCGGTCACCCTCCGTGTACACCATTGTCGCCGGGAAGTCGAGACAGTCACCATCCAACACCGCCGTCACGATCAAAGGTTTGTAATAAGTCGGCAACTCGATCTTCAGAAGGAAAGGTGTGTCGGATTCTGGTGTAGTCACTGGTTGACAGGTGGCGTTGTTCAAGTCGATGACGTCAGAAACGTTGTAGTCTGTGCGATATCCGCTCATTTGTATGGTACTTGTATCGAACTCTGAATACAAAATCATTCCCTATATTTGTATAACGGTATTGTAATACGATATTTGCATGTAATTTCTTGGATTGTGCAGCTACCAGAAAGATTATAACTGGCTTTGACTACTAGTCAAAAATGGCATTGACGAAATTGCCGCGTTGAAGCGTTGTAATATTTGACATTTAAAAACGTATACTTAACTTAAGCTCAAGGACACAGCAATGTTCAGTTGCTTTTGAGGATATAATGTATTATTTCTTATTAACATAATATAATTATATGGATTTAACAAGATTGCCACGTAGAGATTCAACTCTAGATGGCGGGTGGACTAGGAAGCCTTTTGGCTTATCGAGAGTCCAACCTATCTAACTATGTATACCCCGCCCGTCTTAGGTATATGCCGATTTTATTTTTAAATATATTAACACTACTAGCACCTACACAATCAGCTGATAATCTGTTCCATTCGTTTACTTTTCTTTGTGAAAATGAACATTTTCTAATATCTAGTCTACACTGCTTCTTTGCTAATGTAACTCCGTGTCCTCTAGTCCTTCTCTCTTCCTTGACTGTGAAAAAAATATTTCTGTCAATATATTCATATCCATTCAATATTTTAAATACTTCTATCTGATATCCTCTCAATCTCATGGTTTCAAGGGGTGTTAAACCACATTCTTTTAGACGCATTTCATAACTAATATTCCTGAGTTTTTGTATCATTTTGGTGGCTCTCCTTTGTACACTTTCTAGCATATCAATACCCTTCTTGCGATATGGTTTCCATGCTTGTATACAATATTCTAAATGAGGCCTAACTATTGTTTTGTACAAATCATTGATATATGTATATACCTATTATTAAGAATAAAATAGAGTCCTATACTGATCCCTGCGGTACTCCACTCAAAACTGATTTCCAGTTTGAAACCTCCCCATCAACTACTACTCTTTGTCTTCTATCAATAAGCCATTTTTCTATGCCATTTCCTATACCATGGGCCTTTAGTTTAAGTAGTAATCTTTGATGTGGCACTTTGTCAAAGGCGTTTAAAAAATCTAAGTAGATTATTTCTACTGGTGATCCCTCATCTACCCACTTTATGATATCTTCCAAAAACATAATATATTGGTTAAGCATGATCTCGCTTTTAGAAACCCATGTTGAGATGGCTTTATCAAGTTATTTTTAACAAGAAAATCAACCAAGTGATCTTTAATTAGTCTTTCTAATAGTTTGCAAATCACTGTTAAACTCACTGGTCTATAGTTCTCTGACTTGTTTCTCGAACCTGTTTTAAATAATGGTATAATGTTTGCTTCTTTCCATTCTAACGGAACTATTCCCTCCTTTAATGACAAACTGAACACTGTTGCTAGCAGTACGCTAATTTGTTCTACAATTTCCAATAGTAATTTGGGAGGAATCCAATCCACACCAGATGACCCTTCATATCCCTTATTTTCTTAGCTACCATTTTTGGGGTTACAACTAGTTGTCCTTAATAATCTGAATCTCTCCCTTCGAACTTAGTCTCTGGTACTGGTAATGCATTAATATCTTACCTGGTAAACACCGAACTAAAGTACTCACTTAGGTTTTCTGTCATTAAGAATCCCTCTGTTATTATGTTGCCATCACTACCTTCTAGAGGACCGACCTTATCCTGGACTTTCTGTTTACTTCGAACGTACGCATAAAAACTCTTGGTATCAAGTTTTATATTAAAAGCTATTTTTTGTTCATAGCATCTCTCTGAATTTCTAATTTCAGCTGTAGCTTGGTTAAATGCTTCTTTATAAATGGTATAGTCTCCTTCACTTTCAGTATGTCTATATGTTTTCCACATCATTTGCTTGTATTTGATTTTTCTAATGGCTTCTTTTAATAAGTGTTTCTTTTTTGACAGTTCCCCTGTTTTTTTCTTTCAAGGGGACAAATATATCGACGATGCAGTCAATTTAACTCTTTAAAATAGTCCGGCTTTCTGTTCCAGTCTTATTCTTCAGTGTGTTATTCCAGTCTATCTTTGCTTAATATTCCCTCATGTCCTTATATCTTCCTTTGTGAAAATGTTTCCTGTGCCGTATTTTTCGATTTCGTTCTCCTTTTACTTTGATAATGAAATATATCTGGTTGTGATCACTACACCACAGTGGCTCACATATCTTTACATTAGTATTCGTAAAGGAAAACCTCATGCACTAGTCCTCATTACAGAATAATGATAAAAATACAAGGTGGAATGGTTTAACGTTCTTCGAATCTCATGTACGATTGATTGCAGCAAACATTTCGGGTAGTCAATATTTTAAGTTGCATGTGACATGTTATAAGGATGGCGTCAGCCATTGTGCCAGTTATTGTATTATCAGTGTTAACGCGGAATATCAATAGTGGTGCCAACGTACCGTCAAACACCTCCACCTCTGCCAGGTGGAAGTACCGATCTACACGGGCCTCCACGAACAAGTAGCGCCCCCAGGCGTACATCGGTGTGTCGCAAGGGAGACTGACGCTGGCGCCTGTAAGTCGGGAGGAGAGAGAGAAGAGAGAGAGATGATGAATACTTGTACCGAAAGACCTTTGCTTGCATTTTTACTATAGCACGTCGTACGTCAGGCGATATAACGCATAACGTAATATCCTCGTTTCTAAAACCGCGGGAGTTATGCAACGCGATGATTGGCTTAAGCTCCGTCTAACCGGTTGTTGACGTCATGAAACGTCACGGTAACAACGAGTTGGCGGTTAAGAATTTCACAACAATCGCAACAGCCAAACGCAAAAGACGTATCGAGAATGACACCGAAGAAGCGATACCAACAACTGTTCACGATGTCAGAACACTTCGTACGCTGGCGACAGGACGGCACAGGCTACGACATCGCTACCGCCAAATCGGGGGATTCACTACGACCCCTTTGATGTCAGCCAATGCCTGTCTACCGAGGAGGGAGGGACACGTGAAGGCACCGCAGGAGTGTGGAGTGCAGCCGTTGACGCAGTACTCCACGGTCGGCGCATCCACATTCCGAGGTAAGATTTTCTCGTACTTTGTTGAAGTAATTGACATTTATTCCCTCTTTTCGGTTTCGGTGTTATCTTTGTGTACTGCCTCAACGTTAAACAAAATAATTATCGGTTATCTTTGAATTCCAGGTGCCTCACGTGTCCGTCCCGTTCGCCGACGAAATTGCTGCGATAACGGCGAGGAACCTGCTCCGACGAGTTGTCTTGTAAAAAGTAAGGTTTTATAATAATTGTCCGACCATAATTTATTACTATGACTAGGAGAAAATCCTGGGTTCCGCGGCGGGGTTATCCGGGGAGACTCGGGGGGGGGGGGGGCGGATTGGGGGGCGTAATTTTCCAGAGGTGACAGCAGTAGATATGACGAAAATATCTTGTTAAACGTTAAGGAAACGTCCCGGGGTTGGGGGTGGGGGGAGGAAATGGGGGTCGCACACATCCATATAGTGACGACTGCTGTGGATAGTTGGGCCTACGTTGTAACTTTTCAGTGAGACTATTCTTTTAATTTATTACGGCTGTGAATGTTTGATTGCTCGTTCAATGTCCAGTTTTGTTTTCGGAGCAAGCCGGAACTCAACGTGCCGATCGACCAGTGAGGACAACTGAATCAACGACCCACGAACTGCGATCGTACCTCGTCGGCACCGTCGGCTAGACGCGTTCACGGACCGACGGCCGTCGCGCGAAACGTCACTCGCTGTCGTCACAACACAACACGCGTGCGCCGGAACAAAACATGTCCGTCAGCGGTGACCAAGAAGCGTTCGCTTCGAATGGACTGCACTAAATGAACATTCAGTCGAATACGCGCCGACTAACCGACGTCAAGCGAGAAGTCCGTTGTTTGGGAGCCTGATACCGCTGCCAGGTTGCGTAGACAAGACACACGTCTATCAAGAAACGCATGCGCAGATCAAAAGTTCCGGCGCTGACAGAAAACTGGACATTTGCTACCATCTGTGACTGTGATCGGAAACCTGCTAACTGTTTTATCAAAACATTAGATTACAAAAAGACAATGCGTTGCCATGGTAACAATAACGCTCGTTGACGCGAACCATGAGATCACGTGGACTCTGATCGTTTCTTCTCAGTTAATAAATAGTTTATGCTCCATTAACCGTGAATAAATTTGTTGATGTCGGACTGACGGACGGACGGACGGACGGACGGACGGACGGACGGACGGACGGACGGACGGACGGACGGACGGACGGACGGACGGACGGACGGACGGACGGACGGACGGACGGACGGACGGACGGACGGACGGACGGACGGGCGGGCGGACGGGCGACGGGCGGGCGGGCGGGCGGACGGACGGACGGACGGACGGACGGACGGACGGACGGACGGACGGACGGACGGACGGGCGGACGGGGCGGACGGACGGACGGACGGGCGGACGGACGGACGGGCGGGCGGGCGGGCGGACGGACGGACGGGGACGGGCGGGCGGGCGGGCGGACGGACGGGCGGACGGACGGACGGACGGACGGACGGACGGGCGGGCGGGCGGGCGGGCGGGCGGGCGGGCGGGCGGCCGGGCGGAAAGGAAAAGGGCGGGCGGGCGGGCGGGCGGGCGGGCGGGCGGGCGGGCGGAAAAGGGCGGGCGGGCGGGCGGGCGGGCGGGCGGGCGGGCGGAAAAGGGCGGGGGACGGACGGGCGGGCGGGCGGGCGGAAAGGAAAGGAAAAGGGCGGGCGGGCGGGCGGGCGGGCGGGCGGGCGGGCGGGCGGGCGGGCGGGCGGAAAGGACGGGCGGACGGACGGACGGACAGGGCGGAAAAGGGCGGGCGGGCGGGCGGGCGGACGGGCGGACGGACGGGCGGGCGGGCGGACGGGCGGACGGGCGGAAAAGGGCGGGCGGAAAAGGGCGGACGGGCGGGCGGGCGGGCGGGCGGGCGGGCAGGTGGACGGACGGACGGAAGGAAGGAAGGAAGGAAGGAAGGAAGGAAGGAAGGAAGGAAGGAAGGAAGGAAGGAAGGAAAGGGGGGAAAGGGGGGGGAAAGGGAAAGGGAAAGGGAAAGGGAAAGGGCGGAAGGAAGGACGGAAGGACGGAAGGATGGACGGGGCTGTTACATATCCCACCTGTATTTGAGCTTCCACCAGCCATGTAATGACGTCGACCCGCAGCATGCTTTTGTCCTCTGTCGGGCCGTCTCTCAAGACGACCAGCAGCCACTGTGCTGCGAGTCCGTAGTCGGCCTTCTAGAGCGCCGTCGTGCCGAGCAGACCCCGGTCGCGGCGACTGATACTCTCCATCGGCGGCACGCCGAGGATGCGTCCAGCGGCCACTTCGGACGGGTCGAGGGCGAAGGTGCGCTGTAGACGGACGATGGCCGACGTCGCTCCGTCCTCGTACTCGTCCAGTGACGGCAGCGAGACTTCGACATGGGTCGGCACTTCCCGGCACGCTGGGTGCGAATGGCAGTGGCGTTGGTGATGACTTGCAGTTTCACAGGGTAATCAAAATGGTGGATTAATTACGAGAACTACGATGTGTTAGGAATAAGAAGTAATGATTCGTGTAGTAAAGAACTATCGATAAGTCGAAGGCTTTCTTGTCATTTGCCATCTGGAGCTAAACCTTTGGATGGCAATCTTGTCCAATCTAGTTAAAGTACCAAGATAAGACGAGACCGTACCTTTGTATGGGGTGGTATTGAGCATGGCATGATTCCGTTGTGACCTCTCTTGATGAGTTGATAGGCATTTAGTGGATGGCTCACATAGCTGACGGCCTCGTCTCTGTTCTTGGCAGTCACCAAGTGTTGTTTCAGTTCTTTTTGGTATTCTGGAAAACCCCAATTCGTCTAGTGAAACTGAATACTAATAACGACTTCTTTTGCGCCAATATCCTCGAAGATCAAGCTCAGTTGACACTCGAGATGCAGAACTCTGTAACACGCTTCCGCTTGAATAAATCGTGGTGTCATATCACGGTGCCCGACACACTTCTCGCATCTAGGAGAAACTTGGCAGCAAATCAAAGAATAGCTAGTAAGGTCGTCGGACGGACGACACATGCAATTCGCTACTGGCGTCACTTGGCTCTATGTTATTTTCAAACATATTGTAGTGACAGCTACTTATTTATTCCAATATGGGATTATACACGCTCATTATGGGCAAGGGGTATACTTATAGGACGATCGAGGGAGCACACGTGTCCCTGTCGTCGCGTGTGTACACTGCGCTGTCGATGTGATGCTCTGTCGGGGTGAAGTAATTCCGCTGTGACACGTCGCAAATAGTCAGCGGGCCTTGTCGCCAGCCAGCTATGACGGATATAGCCACACTCTCGGTCTGTTTCTCGTCCGACACTTGTACAACATGGCTGCTTAGAGGTGTACGTGATTGTCCTTAAAACAACTGGCAGCGGGAAACAATGTGCGCAAGGGTGTTCATCAGCTTCCCTACCACCGACTTACTGAACTAGTCCGATGTGGCGTCTTCGTCGTCAACAATCTGCTTCCAAAACCGAAAAAGAAAGTCTCAATCGCCACACGGAAGATCGTAAACCATCTTGAAGTATTGCATGTATGTGGTGGTGAACCGTCTCATGTGCTGGTTTGGCCCAAATTTTGGTGGCAACTGCCAAACATTAACTAATACAGCAGCTTGTAAAGTATCGTACGTATAGTTTATTTTTATAACTTGTTCGGTAATAAATAGTTGCAATGATACCTGATAGAGCGATCGTGTCATCTTTGATAATTTGAATTTCAGTTGGGAGTATCCGAACGCACTAACTATGCATACTTTTTCGTAACTGATCTATTTAAAAGTTATTTTGGGTGAAATAGAGCAGTTGTAATAACACGTGTGCACATACGGGAGGCGCTGTCTGGTGAAGAGAGCTGAACCGTATCTTCAACATGACACGACACCGAAATGGGACGTGTTGACATTTTTCGAGGCGACGTTCCCAATTTCTCTGTCGTCGGATATTGACATCGGAAGACAAGACGGGGGCGCTGCATTGGAGGGGGTGGTAGTGTTTTGATACCTGTTCGCGGCGACGTTTACAACTGAAGAATATTCATGGCGGAACGTGTAGATGTGATGGGGGCACTTCACCTTCGAAGCGTATATGGGCTACGTTATTATAATAAAAATATTGCGAGGCACAATTGCGACGATCTATCCCTCAACACACCCTAGATATGTTTATAGTGTAGGCCTGTGAACCCAAATGTATCTGTCCGTACCCTCGATTACCCAGGTGGCAGCCCTTTTCAGCCCCTCAACTCTGCCTGGGAAACTAATGGGCTGCAGTTGTAACCGCTAGGGCGGCCTTACCCCAGATTAGGGTAGACATGCTGATTGGTTCTCAGGCCAAATTTGAAATAAAAATTAAATCAATATACCTTTTTATAAGGTAATGTTGTATTATAAAAAATATTCAAAATTAAACGTACATTAACACAAAAAATATAAAAACTAAAAATATGTAGTTATTTATGAAATCGGAATTACGGCAAGATTAGCCAATACCGCTCAGGTAGCAGCATTGGTTA